>VZTR01027421.1:0-115525 GCA_013400775.1 Chaetops frenatus | reverse complement strand
GGTGAGGGGAGGGGGGAAAGGGGATGCCGGGCCACGGGCTCATGCAGCAATAAGCAGGTTTAATGAAGAGCCTCGAGGACATCCATCTCCCCCCAGCACCAGCGGGATGGGGCTCTGGCAGCACCACCTCCCTGCCCCTGTCCCAGTTCGGGGTGTGGTGTGACCGGTGGGGAGAGCAGGGAGTCCACACACATCCCTCCGGCTCCTCCTCTGCCTCCTGGCCTTGGGGCCTGGGAAGATAATGACACATAAAATATGTTGCAAAATCTCCCTTTCAGCGAGGCAAGGAAAAAAATAATTTGTCCGAGAGGCCCCATGTGATGGAGGAGCACAACCTGGCTTTTCTGGGCAACCTGACGGGGCTTGGAGGGTCTGGGGGGTGAGGGCTGGTGATGCCCCTGGTCCTGGTCTCCTCCTGGAACACCCCTGGGGATGTGCCTGAGGCTGGGGGAGCCACAGGGCTCTCAGGCTGGGCACTGGGATCTCTCACAGCTCCAGCCGGTGAGAAAGGGCAACCCACAGAGACATTTTCTTCTTCTTCAAAGGAATTCAGTGTTTGGCTGGAGCGTTCAAAGGAGATTTAGAAAGAGAAGATAAAAAAGAAAGTTAAAAGCTGCCCAGTGAGGGGTGGAAGCGGGAACGTGGGGAGAGATCAGGGGCAGCGCCGGCAGCAAAGCAATGGCAGGACACCGGGAGAGGATGAGGAGAGCCTTCATCCCACGGCTGCCCAGCCAGCGCCCTGATTCCCATCCTCCAGCATCCGCATCTGTTGTGGCCATCTGCAAGCTGGGTCCTGGCATTTCCAGAGCCCTGCAGAGCCCTGACTGTGCGGGGAGGAGCGGGGCTGGAGGCAGCAGTGCTGGGTGACCCTGCAGGGAGCAGGGAGCCGCGCCGGGGGGAGCGGCACCAGCAGCGTGGCAAGGGTGGGATGAGGCAGGGACGCAGAGCAAGACACCGGGAGGGAAAATGTTAATCAACTGCAGTGCCTCCCTGAAAGGAGCCAAATGTAAATGAGATAATTAAGCTATTATTTAAAGCCGGGAGACGGTGGGGACAGGCCCGGGGTGGCCGGACTGCATTTTAATCAGCTGCCTGGCTGGGGCTGGGGAGCCCGTGCTGGTGGTGCCCCTGCCTCTGCATCCCTGCCTCTCATTCCCTGCTTCTGCATCCCTGCCTTGGCTGCCAGGCTCCTGGGTTATGGAACAGCCCCTCTGTGAGCCACTGTCAACCCCTGTCCCCTCTGCCCAGCCACTGCCACCCTGTGTCCCCGGGCATCCTGCCAGCTCAGGGGGCAAGGGGTTCAGGTGTGGGAGTACATACACCTGTGTCACCACCTTTCTGTGGGGTTTTGTTCAGGCTGCAGGAGCCCCTCTGGTGCCTCAGTTTACCTGCTCTCGCTGTTTTGGACACTAAAAGCTTGCAGTGAGAATAAACAGTGCTGGTGAGGATAAATCCACCCGAAGAAAAGCAGAATTTAAATGCCCCAGTGGTACTGGCTAGACTGGCTTTAGGGGGCCTTTTTAAACTCTGTGGGGTGGAGTTACCAGGTGACCAGAAGAAGTCTAAGCAACTGCCCTGTGGCTCAGTTTCCCCACCTCTGGAAGCAGCGCTGAGGTTCAGAGACGCTCTCAGCACAGTGGGGAGCTCCAAGGTCACTTGTGAACTGCTGAGAGCCAGCAAATGGGGCAGAACAGGGTTTTCTTCCTGAATTTCTTTGTTTTGGTCGGGGATGGAAAAGAAAACTCTGACCAAAGCCATCCACGACAAGGGGAGTGAAGTAATTTTGCTCCATGTCATGGGAACATGCTGGTGGTGGTGGTGGAAGATTTGGCTCCTGGAAGCAGAGACCTGTGAGCAGCAGGGGGAAAATGGGTGGTTGTTGCCTCCTTTTCTCATGTATCAACCAGGATCTAGGTGAAACACAGTTAGTAGGGGCCAGATTCAAAGGAAACCTGAGAAGATGTCTGTTCCACGGAGCATCCTTAGGGAGAGCTCAGCGCTGCAGGGGCACTGGGTGCTCCCACTTCGCTCGGGAGGTGTGAGAGTTCAAAGGCACAAGGAAAAAGCCCATGGGGAGCTCTTAAGGAGAAAGGCACCACCTCTCTAGCTCGGAAAACCCTGCTCCCTGGATGTCTGGAGATCAGAGGAGCAAGCAAACGTTGCACATGCCAACCACATTTGTAACTGCTTCCCCAGGCACCTGGCACTGGCCCGGATGGAAAAGGGGGACAGGTTGGGTGGATGCCTCCCACCTCTCTAGAGCACAGCCCTTATCTTTCAAGAGGCTTTCTTACTGTATGGTTAAATGATAAATTAAAAGCCTGATCCAGAGTGGCTTTCAAGTGCCTTGCTCTTATTTAGGTACCTCATTCATGCAATTTCCATTCCTTCGCAGAGCTGGGCCCTTAAATCATGAAGACCCTTCAGAAAACACTATCCAGAGTCCCATCTTAGCAAAGGACTATTCCAGCTCGTCCACAGACCTCTGAGCATCCTGCCAGCCATGGCAGCTGACCCCTGGTGATGTGTGGGCTGGTCCTGTGCCGTGTCCCTCCCCGGGGCTGCCAGTGGTGGAGGTGGGGAGGCTCTGGAGGGGGTTGGTTTTCCCAAAAACGCGCTGTTGGGGAGAGCCACGCTGACCCACCCGAGTGGCTCCCACTGCTTTATTTGCCCAAAATGGCAATGCTTTTTCCCCTTCTCTCCACCCAGGCAGCCAGGCTGCAGCTGCCTCCCCTCTCCTGGGCCTGGGGAGGGACTTCAGGTGCAGTTGGACTATAAATATTTGGCACCAGCAGCACCGTGCTGGTGCTGCAGCTTTATTTGTACACTCAGCTTGTGCACAGACAGGTAGGGCCTTTGCTGACTGGGGAGCGGGTTGGCACCCTCGTGTCTCCATTTCTCTGCCCCCAGCTCTCAGGTGAGGTGAGTGCCACCAGCTCTGCCAGAGGGGTGTGATCACAGAGTGTGTCCAGGCCTCTGATCGATCACTCAGTGTCCCCAGGGCTCAGACCGCAGTGGCCCCGGGCAAGATCACACAGGTGGAGCTTGGCAGCTGTGCTGGAAGTGCTTTAAAGCTCCAAAATAATTTGAGGAATGAAGAAAGCCAATTCCCTCTGATTTATCCAAGCAGTCCCAGAGTGATGAGGAGGAGTTTGGGGTCACACATGGCACAGGGGTTGCAATGTTTTGGTCTGAACTGGCCATTGGATGACATGAAAAGAGAATACAGGAGGTAAAATGTGTGGCTTTTGGGGGTTTATTTGCCATAGGAAACAATTTGCATTTCTCTTTCCTTCTACCTGGTATTCACAAGCAAGATAAAATTAGCCAAAAAACTTTTCTCTGAGCTCTGAGATTTACTGCCCTGTGACTCAACTTCCCCAACTGTGATCTGGGGAGAACAATCCTTTCTTTCCAGTCAGCAGTGTGGGAAGCTTTGTGCACCTCCTCCTTCAGGCAAAGCTCTGTCCAGAGCATCCAGATGGGAAGAAACTCTGTCTTTAATCCCAATTCCAGGACTGAGTGTTTTGCAAACTCCTGGTGAGAATGTCATAGGACCCTGCAGTTGCACGTGCTGGGGACAAGAGTCGATGCTGCTGGCACAGCCCCTCTGGAGAGCACAAACACAGCCTGGTGCCTTCATTCCTTGGGGCCAGGAAGGGCACAAGCCGTGAACTCAGGGATTCATTAAGGTTGGAAAAGCCCTCTAAGATCAAGTCCAACCATTCACCCAGCACTGTCAAGGGCACCACCAAACCCTGAGCCCAGGTGCTGCATCTGTGCATTTTTTAAACACTTTCAGGGATGGTGACTCCACCATTTCCCAGGATAGCCTGATCCAGTGCCTGACAATCCTGATAATCCCAGGGTAAGATGGGATGCTGAAGGACACGTTACAGATCTCAGGGGAAGCTTGGCAATGCCTTGGTCTCTCTGCTGGTGCAGGAGCAGCCCAGGATGGGCAACCTTCACTTCTAGAGGCCCCCATGCAGATAACCTGGGGTGGCAGAGATGACTCCTCACCTCATTGGGCCTGTATTGAGCAGAGGAGGGAGATCACCTTTCCTGAAGCTCAACACCATCCTGGAGAGCTTTTTCCCATCATCTCCTCTGGGGTGGAAGTGTGGCTGTGAGGTGGCCAGGGCTGAGTGGGACTTGGTGGCATTGCCAGGCTGGATTCACGCCCGGAGGGGCAAAGCCTGGTGCCACAGTGCTGCCTGCAGTGCTGGCACAGCTGAACAGGCTCCCAGCAAAGCTACTGCCATCAGTGGTCCCTGGTCTGGGCAGTGTGCTGGGGGGCTGGGGGGGCTTTCACAGCCTGCACACTGATTCCAGGCAAATCCGTCTCAGGATGAGACAAAATTAAATTAAAAAAAACCCCGACTCAGTGCCCCAAGCACGTGTGAAGTTGTTTTCTCAAGGGTTTGTCCCAACGCCGAAGTTCCCATTCTCCCAGCAGGAAGAGGAGAGAAAAAAACCCAGGCACAAAAGCCTTGGGAGCAGTCACTGGCTGGCGTGGGTGGGAAGGGGGCCAGGCTGGGCACCGTGTGGTGGCAGTAATTTTCCACACGCAGTGGATTAGGTGAGGCTCTCGGTCAGGAGTGAATTCTGGGTTTTTTCCCCCCTTCTTCCCCACCTCCAGAGACTGGTGCTGGAAGGGAGCCCGGGAGAGGCGAGATAAAGGTCTTTTCTATCAGACAGCTGTTGAAAGATCTCAAATGAAGAGGCAGGCATCGCTCAGGAGCCATTCAAGGCAGCAAATGTGAAGGGTAAACTGCAGAACAGGTACTGTTTGTTGCCTTGAGAGGCCTTTGAAGATACATCCTCTCCCGGCTGGGCAGCTCCCCTGACCCCATCTGCCTGGGGCTCTCCAAGGCTCGGTGAGCTGCTGCCCTGGTGGGTTGGCTCTGCAGCTGCCTTGCCAGCTAGAGCTGGGAGAGCATCATTTGGCATCCATCAGGAGGCAGGAAAGGGGTAATTACCCACTGGGGTGAGGAAACCTCCGATTCTCCCTCCATCCCTCCTGCGGTTCTCAGGTAGGGATGGGGTGGGTAACCATCCACCGGGCTGAGGGAACCTCGGGCCCTCCCTCCATCCCTCCCACAATCCTCAGGGCTGGTGGCTGCCCCGGGGGATGTGCAGCAGAACCCAGCTCATCGCCCAAGCTCACTGGCAGCCAGCCCTGCCCCTGCCCCTTGTCTCAGGCTGGACACATCCCGGAGCATTCCCAAGCTGTTCCTGCCCCTCCTGCTGTGCCCGGGTCAGACACGGGTCGGGTGCAGGGCACACACCGTGGTCCTGGCCATGGTGTTGTTGCCATGCTGAGGTGTGTCACAAATCTAATCAGATCTCACGCTCCAGGGGGACAGCAGGAGGTGCCTGTGCTGGGCCTTGCACGTGGCTCCCCGCTGGCACTGCTGTGCCCAGCAGGGCACCCAGGGCACGGCTGGGGATGCTGGGTGAGCATCTGCTGCCCTGGGCTCTGCCCCAAGCTGGGAGGCACTGCTGGGCCACCCCAGTGTGGCCACAGGGAGATGGGTCCCAGGAGGATTTCTTGTCTCCTTCATCCTGTCCATGCCATGCCATGCCATGCCATGCCATGCCATGCCATGCCATGCTATGCCATGCCATGCCATGCCATGCCATGCCATGCCATCCCCAGTTTTATCCTACTGCATTCCATCCCATCCCCTCGGTTTCCTGCCATGCCATCTCATCCCATCTCTTCCCTTCTGTTTTATTCTGTCTCATCCAATCCTATTCCCTATTTTATCCCATTCCATTCCATCCCTTCTTTTGTCCTGTCTCCTCCCATGCCATGCCATGTATGCCATCCCCTTTGTATTAGCCCTTACCATGTCGTGCCATCCTACCCTTTCTGCTTTATTCTGTCCCATCCTTCCCTCTCTGTTTTATCCCTTCTGGTCCCATTCCAGTCAAGCCCATTCTCTTTGCTGTCTGATCCTGTTTAGTCCCAATGGTCCTCTCCCATATCATCCCATTCCATCATCTCCTGGGCACATCATGCTTGTCCTGTCCAATCCTATCCTGCCTCCAGCAACAGCTCTGTCACTGTCTGCATCTCCCAGTGACCAGTCTTGTGCAATCCCCTGGTCCTGACCAGTTCCCCTCTGTCTCCTGTTTCTTTCCTGTCCCAGCCCCACTCCTGCTGGGTGCACACCCCGCTGTGCCAGCCGTGCCAGAGGCAGGGGGTGGAGTGGCAGACCAGAGCCAGGACTCGGTCCCTTGGCTGTCACAGCTCACACCCCCTCTCGTGCTGGGAACGAAGGCTGCCAGGGGGGCAGCCAGGGTCCAACCTCTGCTCCCTGTGACCGGGGACAGGGCCCAAGGGAACGGCTGGAGCTGCGTCTGTGGAGGCTTAGGTTGGATGCCAGGGAAAGGTTCTTCCCCCTGAGGGTGGCTGGGCACTGAACAGGCTCCCCAGGGAATGGTCAGGGCTTCCAGAGCTCAAGATGTCTTTGGACAATGCTCTCAGGCACAGGGTGGGATTGCTGGGGTTGTCCTGTGCAGGTACAGGAATTGGACTCAACGATCATTGTGGTCCCTTCCAGCTCAGGATATTCCCTGTTTCTATGACCTCAGGGTGAGCCACTCCCAGAGCATCTCTCTGGCATGAATCGTCCCCAAAGACCTTTTCTCTACAGCTCCCACGCCTGCCTCCTCCTTGGGTCATTTTGCATGTAGCCACCAGAAGTCACAGACAAATGTCAAACAGAGGCTGATTGGCCCCAAATTGAGTGGCCAGAGTCCAATTGTGAACTGCTTGAAGTGCAGTCCCAGCCCTGGAGAAGTTGGGGACCAGGCCCTTGGTGCTGGGCTACCTTTGGGATTTTTGCTGTTACTGAGGGAAAGGATCCAGACCTGCCCCTGACTCAGCCATTTTACAGCATCTCCTGAGCTCAGTGAAGCTGGCACTAAACCTCGGTGGCTTTGATCATGACAAAGAGGAGCTGGGAAGCCAAATTCAGTGCAAAGTCACTGCCTGTCTGTGGAGCTGCTGCTTTTCCTGGTTTCAGACGCTGATTTGGTGTGTGGCTGGTGGCTCTGCCACCCACACTGCTGGGGCCAGGATGGTGCTCTGTGAATGCAGAGGAGCCTTGGGATGCTGGTGGGACTGCTCCTGCCTGTGCCTTCACTGGCCTCTGTGGAAGGAGCTGGCCTGAGGGATGCTGAGGGTTGGTGTGTGGGACTGCCCTTGTGTTGGCTGATGGCACAGCTTGTGCTTTCCACTCGCTGGTTGTGTCTTCCTGGGCAGGAAGATACCCTGGGATGGGTAACTGTGGGGAGGTCCCAGAGTTGCTGTCCTGCTTTTGGTGGGTGGGGTGGGTGCCCCAAGTCTCTGTGAGGGCACTGGTGGCCCAGGGCACACAGCTTCTGGCCTCCTCCGTTATGCCTGGCCCTTCAGAGGCTCAGCTGGCTTTGTGGCCAGGTACAAGGCAGGGGACACTGTGCAGGGCTGGGAGCCCCACTGAAGAAGGGCCCAGGCATGAGTTTCCCAGCCCCTGGGCTGAAGGAGCCACACCCGTGTGCACGGAGCTCTCCAGGCACCAGCGTGAGGTCTGTGGGTCTTCTGGAAAGACAGACAAGCTGGGATGGCTGAGTGCGGGGGAGGGGGGGGGGTGCTGGCAATTCTGGGACCGCATGAAATCTCTTCCCACCGCACCAGCACAGCTGCATCCCCGAAGAGCCACCCTCAGAGGGACATCGGAGCGCCGAGCGCCGCGGGGCTGCAGCGCGGGGCGAGCATCCGGCACAGGCGGGGAGCGTCGGGAGCAGGCGGTGGGATGCGGGCGGGGGGGGAGGCAGCCATCCGCTCCCCGCTCCCACCGTGCCTCGCTCTACTTGCCGCGGTCCCCAAGCTCCCTTCCCTTCCCCTCCGCTGCCTTTTATGCAGCTCGCCCAAGGCTCCAGGGCCTGGGGATCTTTCCAGGCTTCCCCAGCTGGGGTTTGGCAGCTCTAATTTTAGGCACTTCGCAGTTTTGCTTTCTCGCTGCTCGGTTGAGGAAAAGCGCTTGTGCAGGGAGGCAAGCCTGGCCCTTCCCCACCACTGCTGGCTTTTTCTTTGTCTCTCTTCCCGGCTCGCTCCCGCCTGGTGCCTGCTGCTCCGAGATGCTGGTGGACATTAATAAACCCCTTTTAAAAGCTGGAGCTCTCACAGGGGTGCAGAGCGGGGATGCACGTGGAGCCAGGGCCCTTCCAGACAGCCTGCTGCCCCGGGGTGATGGCGGCCAGACTGTGGTGGGACACCCCACTCCCCCCACAAAATCACTGGAAGGGCTCCAGTCCAGGCTGAGAGGCTGCAGGCTCAGAGGAGAGCCCAGCCAAGGACATCAGGCTGGCCACGGTCACCCAGCACCTTTCATTCCTAATGGATCTCTGGGAAGAAGCTAGGGAATGCTTTGATGCAGGAAACCCCAAAACTAAACAGGGGTCAACAACAACAACAACAACAACAACAACAACAACAACANAAAAAAAAAAAAAAAAAAAAAAAAAAAAAAAAAAAAAAAAAAAAAAAAGGTGATCAGCTCAATCCACGCACAGAAAACCCAGGAAGAGCTAATCCAGCCCTCAGGTCCCTGTTGGCAGCCTGTTAGAGCTGCTGCAGGATATGACCCTGGACCTGGTCAGCCTGGGGCTGAGGCAGGACAGCTGGTGAGTTCTAATTCCAAAGCCAAGCAAAGGACGGCCCTGTGGGACAAGGGATTTTGCCCGAAGTCCTTGTTATGCAATTTGGACACAAAAGTGGAACATCCCCCTCCTCACATCCTCAGGGGTAGTATCTTCTGGGGTAGACAAGGATAATTTTTTCCCAAGGAAGCGAAAAATCAGGTGAGGAGGTGGCAGCAGCTGGGACAGCAGGATGGGCTTGCTGGGATGGATCCTTCCCACGCAGGGGACGCGCTTGGATTTTGTCCATGGTACCCAACTGGCTTCCACCCTCTGAAGGGGAATAACTGGGCCTGGATTGTGAGCTGCCTCCTCCTGAAAGGGCTCTGCATCCCATTATCCATAAACCTGTTCATGGCACATGGCTAATTCAGGCAATTTCCGACACGTTTATGCTGCCGACATCAATAACCAACTCGTCGGCCTCAGCCGGGGCTGGAGCCCCGTGCCGTGGGCAGCAATCTGCAAATCAGGCTCTGAACGCTGTCCCTGCAGCCGGGGTGTGGCCGGGGCGGGGGGACCCGCGGAGGGCACGGGGTGCCTGCGTGCCCTCCCTGCTTTCGGAGCCTCTCCGCTGCCCGCGGGAGGCGGGCTGGCAGGGTCCCCAAGGAAGCACTGCCCTGCAGGTGATAGAAAGCTTAACTCCCCCCTGCCACGCTGGCACCCCTCTTGTCACAGGTCTGCAGGACCCAAATCCAGCGTTATCAGAGGGCCGCAGCGCCAGAGAGGGGCCCAGCTGGCTCCTCTCGTCCTCTCCGCTCCCCATCGCTCACGTGGAGCGGTGGGTGGACGTGGCTCTGGCTCCGCTTCGCTGCCAGATTATTTCTGGGCACCGCCACAGACGGACGCGGCAGGGAGTGCGCGGCTGCGAGCCGTGCCGGGGGTGCCGCGGGGGGCACGGCCGTGCCGGCAGCTGCGGGCCGGGACCTTTCCCGCTGTGCCCTCCCGGCATCCTGTCCCCTGCCCGGTGCCGTGGGTTGGCTGCCCGCTGACACCGCCGTCCTCCCCCTCCCCGCCGCCGGCTGCGAGCGCGGTGCGTCATCCGCCGCTCCGCTAATTCGGGGGCAACTATTTTGCGCCTGCGACGGATCACGCCATGCGCCGCGCCAGGGCCCCCGCTCTCCCCGGCCCAGATGCCCCCCTCCCACCTGGCCCGCTTCCCCCTGCCTCCTGTATCCAAGGAGAGGGATCAGCGCGGGCAGGGGGGGGGGGAAGCGGGGCTCTGACGCAGGGCTCGCACCGCCGCTAATCACCCCGCGCCAGGAGCGGCTCCAGGCCCCCCTCGCCTCCACCGTCACGGCCGCGCTGACCCCGTGCACGCAGGGTCAGGGACCCGGGGCTGATTCGGGGCTGAGCGCGGCTGTCACGTTCCCTCGGCAGACACGGTGCAGCTGCCGCTCGCCGGGAGCCGCGGGGGCTGCTGCGGGGTGGCCGCGTTCCCCCGGGGGTGAAGCTGCTCCGCGGACACCCCCGTGCCGGTGGGCTCCTCGGGGGATGGCAGCCGGCACAGCACGGGGGCTTGTCCAGGGGAGAAGGGGTGAAAAAGGCTGAGCTGCGCGCCAGGGTCTCCTCTCCGAGTCCCACACAAGGGCTGGGGAGCATCTGTCGGGATGAAGCACGCAGCCAGCAGGATGGAGAGGGATGGCCGTGCTCAGCCGAGCTGCGCGCACGGGAAGGGCGAGATGGGCGCCCACCCGGCGCTGACTCCGCGGTGGATCTGTGGCCTGCCCAGGCGGGATGCGCGGATGGGGTCCCGTAACCTTTGGAGAAGATGCCTGTGTGGGAGTTTGCCTCGGGGTGAGCTGTCCAAGCAGAGCTTTTCCTCCTCGAAACCCCCACGCTCTGCGCTCCCGACGCGGCTGGCGAGCTGGTGGTGCCGGCAGAGCCGGCGCAAGGGCAGTGGCGGTGGGGCCGTCGTCCCCAGGTGGGCACAGAGCTGCACGGCCCCGGGCTTTGCGTGCCAGGCTGTGCTGGGCGCTGGAGCTCGCAGTCACACACACACACACACACACACGGTGCTGCAGTGAATCCCACCAGCACGCCTTCAGGCTGAGGTTGATTTTCATTAACCTTCCCGGACTCAGGCTGGATCTGAAGCCGTCCTGCATGGATGGACATGGAAAAGCCAGCTCGTGTGGACGGGCTCGCTCTGTGAGGTTATGTACCCCCAGCCTTACTTCCAGATGGGGTCAGGATTGCAGGAGACAGAAAGGAAGGAGCAGGCTTGGAGGCATTCATATTCCTGGTGGGACCTTAAGAAACATCCCTAAAGCATCCACAGTCCCTGAGGATACAGGTGAGGGGACGCACATCCCCTTCCTCCAACACACCAGGGATGCAGCACCTTCTCCAGGGCGTAAAATGGAGCAGGATGCGGAGGGGAGAAGGGCTTTGAGCAGTCAATTTCCATCGCTGAAAGCTGACAAGTTTAAAACAGCTAATGTGCCCCGCAAGATGAGGCCTTGGGAGATTTACAGCTCTCCTCGGCTGACTGCTCCCATACGGTGTGCATGTCAGCCAGGGAACCTTTTACAGAAGCGAGATAAAGCTGCAGAGGGGCCGCATTGCCCACCAAATGCATGGCAGAGAGAGAGGGGAGGAAGGAGAGAGGTTGCTGTGTGTGTTCTTTACCCATTAGGCAGGTGCTGAGCTCATGTCCCCTCCTGCAGCCACCACCATGGAGTTACTCCAGGTCAAGGTGATAGCAGACCTCTTGGAGAAGTCTTCCTAAGCTGGTGCAGGAGGAGGTTTGTGAAATTCAGTGGGACCCATCAGGAGCACACTGGGGCGGGTGCCAGCAGATGTGGAGGTGGCACTGTCCCTCAGAGACCATTGTGTGGTGCCCATGGAATGACGAAGCTCCAGGGATGAGCAAGAGCCATCCTGAGCCCTCTGCTGCAGGCTGGGGGCCGGTGCTGGACTGGGTGGGATGGTGGGGAGCAGCCTCCTGGCTGGGTCGAGTGAGAATGTTGGGTCTCAGCAGGACCCCAGCTGGGGCCAGCATCCCTTGGAGGGCTCACACAGAATTCAGGAGCTGCTGCTAAGCCCCCAAGTGCTGCTGCCTATCAGCTTTCTGTGCCACATCAAAGCCAAGCTGGGATGCTGGGTGCTCCCCAGGGCAGCTGGATCCTCGCTCTGGCCTCTATGTCCCTCGAGGCCTCTGCTGCAACCAGCAGACCCATGACCAGCATCGAGTTTTGTGGGGTGTCAGCTGGCCAGGACTGTGGCTGGGGGCCCTTGGGCACATGGGGTGTCATGGGACTTGCTGCCCACCCCCAGCAGCCTTGCGGTGCCTGCAGTGTGGGAGGGAGCTGTGTCCTGCTCTGCCTGGCAGAGACATCAGCTCAGGGTGTCAGGAGGCAATTCACCTTCCTCAAGGTCACCAGGAGCACGGGCTGGAGGCACCATGTCCTGGGGGCACCTCTGCCTCACACAGAGGCACGGCACGGGCTGGGGGGGAGGTGCTGGCAGGGGATGGCAGTGATCCCCATTTCCCAGGCTGGGCAGGCTGCTGCTCTGGGACCCCCACATCTGCTGGACTAACAGTGCTTACATCAGGCCCTCTGCTCTCCACAGCTCAGCTCAGGCTCTCCTGGGTGGAGCAAAGCTGCAGCACCTCAGCAGGCTGCTACTGCACCTGAGGATGGGGAAGTTTGAGACAGGCAGGGCCAGAGATCCTCAACCCACCAAACCCAGACCAAACCATCCAGGCAGACCTTTTCTGCCTCCATTTGCTGCTCTCTCAGCCCGCAGGGGACAGGGAATGGGGGAGCTGGCACCCTTGTCTTTGCATGATGCTTCCTGCAGACACCCCTGAGCTGTGGGTACCCAGGATTGCTGCTGGGGCTGGAGGTTTGGGTAAGGAGACCTTCCCAAAGCCTGAAGGTGACTTTTCTGTGTTCCCAGCCCCTCCAAAGCAAAGCTCACTTCCCTGCCTTGGCTGGATGATGGACAAAGATGTGGTGTAACCTGACTTTGTCAGGCTGGAAAAAGCTCTCCAGGCTGGTTTTGGGCTCAGTGGCAGCAGGAGGGGCTGCCAGCCACGACACCCAGTGCCAGAGTGGCAGAGCTGCTGTGGCTGCCCTGGGATGGGGTAAGCCAGCCAGGCTGGGGGATGCACTGCTCTGTGATGCCCATCAGCCTCCCCATCCCACCGACGGGAAACGAGACAGGGCAGAAGAGACACTCGCAGGACGTTCAGCAGTGGGGCATCTGGAAATGCTCTCCGTTGTTTCTGCCTGTCCTGCTGCCCAGCTTTCCCACCCCAGAGGCCAGGTGAGCCCCAGCTCCTCTGGCCCAAAAGGAATTTCCCATCTCAGCACCCAAGCGATGCTGCTCTGGCAGGGGGTGTGAGGTGTCATGGTAGTGCCTGGCCTTGATGAGCCAGGAGCTGGAGAAGCAGCCCCACCCTGGCACCAGCACCTGGCACTGCTCTGGCTCCTGCAGCTCCTGATGAAGATTGGGGAAGACAAAGCTATTAGGTCTCCTCTGTTCCTCTCCCTCATAGCACCAGCCACAGTGGTGGACCCTGAACAACACCCAAGCCAATTGCCAGGCCTGACACTGGGGAGAAGAGATACCCTCACTGTCATGAGATGTTTGAGTGTGTCTCCTCTGACCCCCCAGCCCTCCTGGGGGAAGAAGTGCTCTCTGGTCCTGGCTGGCACCTGTGCAGGGTGCTGGCAGCAGGCCTGGTGTGGTGCTGGGCATGGGGACTGCCGTGGGACAGCCTGGAGAGGGTTTGGGAACACACATCTCACCCCCTGCCTGGCCCAGGGAGATGTCCCATGGCTCTGTCCGGGGCACTGCCCAGGCTCCACATGCGTGCCTGCTCTCCTGACAAGGTGCCCAGCACGGCCTGGCTCCGGGGGCGGAGGGGAGCAGCCTCCCCTTATCTCCTCTCCCTTTGTGCAAACACACGAGCCCTCCTGGAGCCGCCGTGTGATGCCGCCAGCCGGGAAGCCGCAAAGGCGGGGAGGGTGCCCAGCTTCTGTCTCCTTCCCAGCAGGTGTGGCTGGCCCTGCCAGGCAGATGGCTCGGCGCCTGGCAGAGACGGGCGCCGGCGCCAGGAGCAGCTGGCTCCATCCGCAGCCGGGCCAAGAGCCGAGATGCCGAGCGGCGCGGGGAGCTCGCGGGAGGCGAACCGGGCAGGGACCTCCCCTGCCAGCCTCGGGTCGTGCTGGCCACCTCCGGCCTCTGCACTCACCTGGGGTGTGCTGCCAGCTCCCGAATCCCCTGGGGACCCAGGAGAGGTTCTGGCAGGGATCAGCAGTGCCTCTGAGGGGACAGCTGCTTCTTGGGGACAGCCCCAAGACAGCCCCGGGGTTGATGCAGGAACTTCCAGGACACCTTTGCTTCAGTGAGATTTGCCAGTCGGGCAGCGGGGCCTCTCCTGCCCCCTGGAGCAGCTGGGGCTTGCAGCTGAAGACCCCCAGGATGGCGCCTGCTCTCATCAGCCATCAGCCCCCATCCCAGTTTTGCTCCTTGCTGCCTGGGCTAATGATCTGCTGGGCAATCAACAGACCAGTTGGAAACCCTGTTAGAGCCTGGCCAGGCACTACCTTGTTATTTCTATCCAGCCAAGTGGGGGAAACAGCCCTTTTTCATCCACCGACAGTCACTGTGCTGTTGTGCAGCTCCTGGCACAGCAGGACAGGCTGAACCAACCCTCAAAAATCAGAATGGAGACAAGAAAACGCTGCTCCCCCCTCCAGGCTGTTCTCTACTGCAGAAGAGGAGCAGCCCATGGTTTTTTTTTTCATGATGGCAGCACTAAGGGGACTGCAGAGGCTCTTGTGCTGTGCTGGCCAGCCATGCCCATGAGGGATCAGCACAGCAGCCTCAAGCTGCACAGCGCAGCCTCATTCTCTGTGCAGTTATTAATTCCTCTGTTTGCCTGGCTCTGAGCAGAGGCAGAGAGCAAAAGCAAATGAACCCCGCCAGGACTGACGGCCCAGGAGCTCAGTGCAGGTCATGAGCCTGGCATTAAGGGCTGGGAGAAGCTGTTCCTAGGACCTGGCTTCCCAAAGGGCAGAGGAGAGATGGAGGGGGATGGTCCGTGGGAGCAAAGCCTCTGGGCAGGCTGCTCCCATCACCCAGGCTCCTCCAGCTGAGGCCGGCGCTGGAAGTGGAAGTTTTGAAGTCATGCACGGAGCTGTTTGCTTGGTATTTCCTGCCCCCGAGAACAGGAAGCAGCAGCGAAGCCCAGGAGGGAGCTGCTCTTGGGAGAATTCCAGCCTGACACATTTTGATCCCTGCCTACAGGAAAGGCAGAAAGCTCCATGCTCTTTCCCTCATCCCTGTGCCCAGTGCTGGGAGCTGATGGGCCCAGGCTGAGGCCAGCTTGGATGTGGGGATGTGGATTGCACAGAAACGTGGCAGTCTGTAGGATTTTCCATTTCCCTCTCTCTTGTACCACTCTGACCCGGACCTCGTTTGCTCAGGCTCTAGGAGGAGCACAAAGAAGCTGGCTCGGGAGCTGCAGAGTGAGAAATGTCTACAGTGATGGATGCATGTCCACCCACGGCTGTCCTGCTCTCCAGGGACTGTCCTCTTGGCCCCATCAGCTGCAGGTCCGCTCTTATCTCCCCTCCCCTGCCAGATCTGGAGCAGCACCTCATCACCCTTCCCAAACCCCTCCTGTTTTTGGGGACCTGGTCCATGCTGGGAACCCACCAGCCCTGCATGGGGGCTCCTTCAGCCCACCAGGCCTTGAGGGCAAAGCCTGAGGTTGTCCCCTGCCCTGTGTCACCTGGATCAGTGAGGTCCCTGCCACAGGACCGTGTTCCCCTCCACAGAGCTGCCGCTGATGGCCAGGGGAAGGGCAGGTTTGGCTGGTGCCTGGTGACAGGCAGGGGCTCTGTCACGGCAGGAGTTACTCCCATCAGGCCTGCCAGCGTCTGTTGCTGGCAGATCATGGCAGCAGCCTCCGAGGAACGTGAACAGCACATTATTAACAATCTTTTAAAGAGCTGCCAGTGTGTCCCGGGTCCCTGTTTATTTCTGCATATGGCCTGTCCCCCACTGAATGCAGCATTCATAGGAGGTGTCATCTCAGCTTAAGGGGGGCTATTACTTACTCCAATCAAACTCCTGCAGTAGGTGATTGCTCCTCTGGCCAAGGACAAAATCCCACAGAAGGAGGGAGTTTATCCTCCCTTTAAATCATCCCTGCTTTTGTTTTCTTGCTCCTGAGGGATGCATTTTTGCAGAGTGGATGTTGGATCAAGGGTGTCCAAGCTGGAACACATTGGTCTCTGGATCTCCTCCCAAATCAGGATCTGCATGGATGCTGGGGCTGCTGCTGTGGCACTGCCCTGGCCGTGCCCTGCCATGGAGAAATCTGAGGGTGCACTGGCTGGAGAGGACCTGGCTGGGGAGCAGGGACATGCCCAGAGAGAGGTGCCATTCAGAGCCAAGGTGGCTGGCACAGAGAGGGCAGGTGAAGCTAGAGAAGCCTAGAGAAGAGGAGACTGAGGTCAGACCTCACCAGAGGCTGCAGCTCCTCCAGAGGGGCAGCTCCAATCTCTGCTCCCTGTGACCAGGGACAGGACTCAAGGGAGTGGCTGGAGTTGTCTCAGGGGGATTTAGGTTGGTTATCAGGGAAAGGCTCTTCCCCCAGAGGATGCTGGGCACTGATCAGCCTCTCTGGGGAATGGGCACAGCCCCAAGGTCAAGAAGCATTTGAACAACGCTCTCAGGCACAGGGTGGGATTGCTGGGGTGTCTGTGCAGCACCAGGAGTTTGACTCGATGATCCTGATGGGTCCCTTCCAGCTCAGGATATTCCACGATTCTAAGCTTCCATCCTCAGCTTAGCACAGCTCCACCCCAGAGCCTGTTCCCCACAGCAAGGCCACTCCAGGCCCTGCCTGAAGGATGTCGAGCTCGCTGTGCAAAAAGCAGTGATCCCATTCTGTGGTCACAGAGGCACCAGCTGGGAGCTGGACAGAGAGCTCAGGGTCTCCTGGCCTTCCTCACTTTGCAATGTCAACACCAGCCATGGGACAAAGCAGCACGGAGCTGCCTTGCCTCAGCAGGAGGAGGTTGCAGGGGTGTGTTTGG
The DNA here is from genome assembly GCA_013400775.1 of Chaetops frenatus. Classification (NCBI taxonomy): domain Eukaryota; kingdom Metazoa; phylum Chordata; class Aves; order Passeriformes; family Picathartidae; genus Chaetops; species Chaetops frenatus. Next base: position 98,771 of record VZTR01027421.1, on the reverse strand, counting down.
CCAGATCCTCCCAAGACTGGCTCCTGTGGGTGTATGATGTCTTCCAGAGGTGCTGGAGTCCCCACCCCAGAGGTGCCCCCTTCCGTGGGTCCTGCTGACAGGACACAAGGTTGTTTCTTTGGGCAGACATGAACCAGCTGCTCTTTGGGGCTGCTCAGCTGCCTGGGGCTGCCCTGTGTCTGAACACAGCCAGGTGACATGTGACAGACCAGGCTGGAATGTTGGAAGAGCCAGCACCTGGGACACCTCTTTGGAGGGTGCCTGAGTGGATTTTCACAGGACTGTGAATCTTTCTGCTTCTGCTTCTTCTCCAGGAGTTTTCCTGCTTCCCTGTCATTGCTACAGGAAGCCACGGCCAAGCAGCTGAAAATCACAGACCATCCAGCTCCCTGGAAAAACACGTCCTGGGTGAAGGACAGACCAACACCAGAGCAGCAAGGAGTCCCTGGCCTGGCTGCTCTGGGCCCAGCACAGGCCCACAGCAGTGGCAGCGGGGGCAGCAGCACACACTGACCCTGATCAATCCACGGGGAAGGGGGATCAGGGTTGCCCCTGATTTTCTCTGGAAGTGGCAGATCTGGCTCTGGATTCTGGGCACCCGCACAGGACAAGACCTCAGGCTGTGCCAGCAGGGCAGGAGCTGGGGTCACGCTCAGCGGGTGCGAGCAGAGGGTTTTGCTGCAGGGCAGGGCCAGCCGCTCCAGGAGCGAGCAGGGGGAGCAGCGGCCGGAGCCTTTGCGGCCATGCGCGCTCTGCCAGGAGCAGTCGCCTGGGCAACTGCGAGCGCAGAGCCCGACGAGCCATCAGCACGGGGGCCATCGTGCTCCTGCAGGGAATCATTCCCAGCCCTTTGCCCGGGTCAGGGGGCTCCCTGAGTCACCCCATTTGGCCAGCCCAGAGGTGGGCAGCACATGGCCATGTGCTTGGGGCTCCCTAATCATTCCAAATCGCCCCTCCAGGGTGGGATGGGGGGTGAGGGACACCACAAGCCCCCATCAAGGAAAAGCTGCCAAGTGCCACGTGAACTGAGAGTCAAGGTGGTGGCCCAAACCAGCACTGAGCACGGGGAATGAACCCAAATTACCAAACCCTCACTCCTGTCCTCACCCTACACAGACAGCAGGCGAGGTTTGCCTCTGCCCTACTACCTGTAGTACCCACAGGTGTGAGTGTGCACGTAGGTGTGTGTGTGCATGCCCAGAGCAGCACACGCTCCCCATCTCGCTGCATTTCTGCCTCCTGGTCTCTGTTTTGCTGTTGGTGCTGCCTGCCTGACACCTGCATGCCCTGGATGAGCTGCTGCTTTGCTAATGAGCTGCAGCATCTCGCTCAGGGTCCTGCTCGCCGTCGGAGCACAGGGACTCTCCAGGCTCATGTGCTTAGCTCAGCCCCACGGTTTCAATCCCTGCCAAGAGAAATGGAAGAATCTGGTGCAGCCAGGCCTGGAAAAAACAGCAAGGACAGTCTCCAGTTAACCCTTCCTGTGCTGCTCCTTCCTCCTGCCTTCCCACGCACAGGGAACCCTCAGGCTTCACACCCCTCCTTCCCACACCCCGGTCCATCCACGTGTTCCTACCACTGGGGAAAAAGCAGCTTTTCTCGTGAGATTGCCTAGAATAAGCAAGGAGTGAGTATTCCCACGGCACTTAAATGTGTGCCCCCTTTGATTGAGGGAGGGCAAAGGGGAGAGATCTGGGAAAAGAAAATAATAAAAAAGAAAAAAAAAAAAAAAAAGGGAGAGAGACGACAGAGAGGGGAAAAAAAAATTAAAGCAATTCAGGCAGGAGCTTTCCTCAACCTCTATAAAATACAGTTCACGTTTCCTGCGAGCCTGGGGCGCAGATCGCATTCGACGTGAGGTGCTTTACCCAGCCCCGGTGTAAATTCCGGAGCCTCGCATCTGCATGGCGTGATGGGAAAAAGCTTAAGAGGGGCCCGGGGAGCTGCAGAGGAGGTGGCTGAGCCTATCTGGCTACCGCAGGGGCTGTCGATGCACAGACATTCCAAGGCTATTTGTGAAGGTGAAATGGTCTGTAAAGATTCCAGGACACCATGTGGCAGGATGGTTAGCAGGGCTTCTCCTCCGGTGTTTGCACAGTGCTGCCGGGCTGGAGGGAGGCTGTGTGTGCAGAATGCCTCGCGGTGATTAGAGCATCTGCAAATTTCAGCTTAATACGCGGCATAATGAGACACGGAATATGATTAGCCTGCAGCCATCCCCCCGCCCCAGCGGCGATCTGCAGCTCGGGCTGCTTTCACCTTCTCAGCTCGGTGCCCCGGGGGGGAGGGGGGGGGATGCTCACCCCGAGCCCGCGGGCACCTCCCCGGCCACGCAGGACGCAGATCCCGCCGCAGCCACGGAGGATTTGCACTTTTGCTTACAGAAAACGAGGCCGTGCCGTTCTCCCCCCTGGCTGTGCACACCCAGCCCCTGCTCCGCTGGCCTCTTCTGCAGCAGCCTGAGCCACAGCCACCCCAGCCCGGCTTTGCCACAGGCGCTGCTGGCGGGGAGCAGCTTCAGCTCCCCGTCCCAAGGCTTGGTGCAGCTCCCCAGGCCGTGAGAGCCGAGCCGGTGTGTGCCTCCCACCAGGGCCAGAGGTGCTGGGAGGGCTCAGGCAGCGCCCAGGCTGCGCAGGGAGCCCTGGCAGTGCTGGGAACCACGAGTGTGGTTTGGTTTGACAGCGAGTGACACACGCACGGGGTGACCCTTGGTAAGAAGGGGTGTGTGGGGATGCTGGGCCTGCTGGGGGTGTCCAGCCATGTGCACACAGACCCACGCCAGCTCTAAGCTCTCCCCTCCATCCCACCACCTGGCAGGACCCTGTAACCCCAGCTCAAACAGGCCCTGCTGCACTGCCTAATGCCTCTTGTGTTCAGGCACCCCGGAATGTCTCAAACATTGCCACCCTGAGGTGGAGAGAGCTGCTGGGCAGTGGCAGCAGGTGGTCCTGCCTGGTGCAGTAAGGGCTGTCATGAGGGGGTTGGCGGGGTCCTGTGCTTGGTGTGAGGCTCAGGGAAATCCCTGGTGTGGGTCTGCATTCAGACAGGAGCAGCCCAGTGAGGGTCTTGGGGGTGATGGTGAGAAGAGTGGGGCTGTGGGGGGAGCGTGAGGAGCACAGGGTGGGCAACCCATGTGCCTGGCGAGTACATGCAGGTGTGTGTTCACACACACAGAGGTGCACTGGATGTGTGTGTAAGCGTGAGGGACGAAGGCTCTGTGTCTGTGTAAGCTGTGTGAGGGTCCTGTACCCTGGAATACACGCTCTGTGTGTGTGTGTCTCTGTGTGTGTCTGTGTGTGTGTGTGTACATGTGAGGGATGAAGGCTCGGTGTCTGTGTACGCTGTGTGAGGGTCCTGTACCCTGGAATACACGCTCTGTGTGTGTGTGTCTCTGTGTGTGTCTGTGTGTGTGTGTGTACATGTGAGGGATGAAGGCTCGGTGTCTGTGTACGCTGTGTGAGGGTCCTGTACCCTGGAATACACGCTCTGTGTGTGTGTGTCTCTGTGTGTGTCTGTGTGTGTGTGTGTACATGTGAGGGATGAAGGCTCGGTGTCTGTGTACGCTGTGTGAGGGTCCTGTACCCTGGAATACACGCTCTGTGTGTGTGTGTCTCTGTGTGTGTCTGTGTGTGTGTGTGTACATGTGAGGGATGAAGGCTCGGTGTCTGTGTACGCTGTGTGAGGGTCCTGTACCCTGGAATACATGCTCTGCGTGTGTCTGTGTGTGTGTGACAGTGAGTGTGCCTGTGGCAGGGATGGTGTGTGGACCTGTGCAGGCTGCAGGCAGGTGTGACAGGATGTGTGTGGGGTGTGTGCGTGCTGAGGCTCGTACCACGTGCAGGCAGACACCAGGTCTGACCCCTGCTCCACGGCCCTGCTGGCACCAGGGACACACCTGAGGCACAGGAGGTCACGTCCCTGGAGCTGCTTCCTTTTTCCTGGCAGTGACAGCACAGGACAGCGCTGGCTCTGCCCCCCTGGGGCTCCCCCCACGCAGCCTCTCCCTCCACCTTGTGCCGACCCACGTGGCTGTGTGACCTTGTCGCTGCCACCGAGCGGAACCTTCCCGAGTTCTGCCTGGGCTGCTTTTCAGCGACATCAGCTCCCCTGCCTGCTTCAAAGCTGGCATTTGCTGCCGTAGGTATGACAGTGACATCTGCAGCCAAGGGGCTCCCCCCTCTCCGAGATGCTTGGAGCTGCCTGAATCCCTGTCCCTCACACTCAGCTTTTACCCTGCTGTGGATAGATTTTTACAAAGCAAAGTCCGGGGAAAGCATCCCTATCACAGCAAGGCTGTTCTGGACACTGTTAAACTAACACGAACTGCCACCATGGTTAATCTGTACCCAGGTCAAATGCACAAGTCGGCAGGTTAGCTTCAGTTCCAGACTGAATTTAGATCATCAATTAATTAAATCATCAGTTTGATACAAAAAGAAAACTGGAGAGGACCCAGTCCTCGTAAATCCTGCGGAAACCTCTGAGAAGGTGGCTCTGTATTTTATTTGGAAGAACTTGAGTGAAGAAATTCAGACCCATAGTGTGATAGTGAGAACAACTTATCACCCACTGCCTAAGCCATAACCCCTGAGCTGAGCTGGGCACTGCCGTGTCCATCGTGTCCCCAGCAGATGTTACAGCTCAGCATTAACCTCTGCTTCAATAACCAGGGGTTTGAGGCTTCCCATATACCAGAATTGACTGATGACTATTTCAAGTTTCTTAGGACTTTGAAACCCAAACCCCACTTTAATTTTATGAGTAATTTTATGGGACAATCTTTAGGGCTGTGAAAGCTGGAAACTTCTCCTTCAGGTGCCTTGACCTTATGGCTGCTCATCTACACATGCAGGAGCCCCTCTCCACTTTCATCTGATCACTCTTGAATTCTGAGCTATAAAAAGGATGGCCTGTCTCCCAGCTAATAAAAATAGGAAAAAAGGGAGAGGCAAAGCCAAAGATAAAGGTGTTGTGAGCCCTCCCCTTCCTGCAGTCTTTGGAACGTCCTGGAGCAGGGACTGGTGTCTGAATCAGCAACCAGATGGTGAAGTCCTTCAGGCACAGGAGATGCTCACTGCTGGCTGCCCAGGGTGCATGGGCTTGCACAAACCTGCTCACTCCCAGGTGGGGTGGGATGCAGAGCCTGTAGGATGGGCAGTGCAGGGCTCCTGAGTCAGGGGGCAGCTTAATAGGGTCTTCATCACTATGGGCTACGTGTGGGCTAAAGGAAAACTGGGCTCCTGGCCTCAGTAACTCCTGAATTCCCAACCGTCAGCTCTGCTCTGCTTGGGGCCTCCTCCCATGCAGTTAAGAGTGTGTGTCCATGTGCTTCTCCATGTGTCTACAGGGAGAGGACACTGAATTGGGAGAAAATGCAGGTATGCTGCAAAGGGAAGCAGGGCAAGTCTTGGCTGCAGCCTCAAGGGAGGTTTAATCTGTTCTTCACCTTCTGGAACCAATGTGCACACACCAGGGCGACTAAATTCAGTGCCAAGTGCAGCATTAGAGAATGGGGGTTGTTCCCCTCTGGCAGTCACCAGGACCTGGCACAGGCACCTCTGAGTCTTGCTTGCTCCCAGATAATCAGTTCTGGCATCATTTCTCCATCTCTGAGCAGACATAGATTGCATTCCTCAGCCTTTGCTCGTGCTTTTCAGTTGACTCTGGCTTTACATCCACTGACAAGTCACATCCACTGGCAACTTCTCCTCCACCTGCCCAAGAAGGAACCTAAAAATGCAAAAGCCCCCTTCGCCCCAAATCTGCTCTCCACAGAGGGGCCTGGCAACGTCTCTGACAACAACCAGCAACGTGTCATTTGTTTTTATTACTCTAGGAGGGCAAGCTGCTGTGCGTGACCAAGGAAACCGAGAGCGCGCTGCCCTTGTGAACTTGCCGAGTGCCTGATGGAGATGGGGAGGAGAAGAGAGCTGGGGGAGTAGGAAAAACATTACTTCTCTCCTGCTTATTGGCCGAGGCAAGATTGATTGACTCTGCTGGCGGTAGCATAGCACGCGCCAAGGTAGGCACAAAATTGTGGTGAGGGCTGGAAAACCACCAGCCGTGGGGATGAGCTTAATGTGAGGGGAGACATGTGGGGTGAGTGCAGGTTTTGTGTTGAGCTGGGGAGCGGTGTGGTTCCCTGCAGCAGGAAAGGGACAGGAGATGAGCGTGACACGGAGCACAGAGGCGTGTGATGGCACTGGCTGGTCACTTGATAGAGCAGGGCTGGCCTCATTCTGCCTCCCTTCTGATGTCTCCAGCATTTATAGCCAGTGCTAGGGAGAAAAGGATGCAATTCACCTCCTCCAATCAGCCAAGAGGTGTGTCCAGAGGTTACTTCACAGGTGGAGGCTTCCTCCCTGCCAGCTGAAGCGCTGCCCAGCAGATGAGATGCTCCCAGGCAAAGGGCAGGCAGAGGAAAGGACCTGAAGAATGGTGGGGGTAGGGGGGGTGGCTGGGAGGCACATTAGGGACGGTGATGGGAAATGGGAAAACACCACGGTACTGGCTCAGAGCCTGAGCAAGTGGCTGGGGGTGGCCGTTGTCATATGGTGCCATGCATAGGCCAGCTGGAGGGATGGCAGAGGAAGAACCAAGGTAAGGGCTTGTGAAGAGAAGAGGAGATGGAGGTGTTTTACGGTAACAGACAGTCGGTTTGGTACCAACAGTTCAGTTTTGCATGACAGTGATGGCTCCAGTGCTACTTCACGCTGACAGATATTCAAACCAGAATCATTTCCATAAAGGACATGGAAATTAATTTTTGGATAATTTTTTCTTTAGAAAGAAAGCCTCAAAACTCTGCCTCGCAATTCACCTAAATTTGATGCTTTCAGCCTTCAATTTCCCAAAACCGAGGGGAAAAACATTCAGTTTAAGGGGGAAGGTTAATGAAGCAGCATTTCCCTGCTGCTGACCTCCACCGTCTGAATTTCACCGCATCCGAGACCGAGCGCACAGCAAGGCAGCGGTGCAGGAAGAAGCTGGGGTGTTAAGGAGGCCAAGGGCGTCTGGGTGGTGGGAGGCCAGTCTGGGAGCTCCTTGCCCGCGCGAGGAATGGCGTGAGTGGGGCTGGGGGCCCGCGCAGCACAGCCGGTCCGGTCCCTCTGCCTGCCTGCGCGCTGCTGGCCCCGCAGCTTCCTCTGGCAACGCCTTGTGCAGGCTATTTTTGTGCTGTGTGAAAAAGCGAGTCCTTCTGCGAGCTGAGGGAATGCGGCGTGGGGAGGGAAAGTGAATTAGTGAAGGTCACAGGCGGAATGTCGCTCTGCGCGCGGCTGGGGCAGAGCGCGGGGAGCTGGAGAGGATGGCGGGCGGTCTGGGAGACAGGCTGGGCTGGGTGGAAAATGGATGTGGAGCAGCTCCACGTTCCACCTCTGCCTTTCCGGGGAGCATCCCGGCGCCGCGGCCCTGCCAGCAAGGGGGAGCGAGCTGGCTGCGCGCTCGGGCTCCGGAGCAGCTCGTGGTGGTGGAGCATCAGCCGCTCCACGGGCCGGAACCGGGGTTTACACGCGGCATAAAAAAGTAATGATCGCGCTCTCCCACTAAATCACAGGCAGCCAGGCTGGAAGTGGAAGCCGCTCCTGTCCGCAGCAGCAAAAGGTTGGTACAAGACAGAGCCCAAATAGCTCCCGAAGGCGAGAAGCAGCCTTTTTTCCCTGCTGGAATCATGAGGGGAGCAGTGCCCAGCACCACGGCCCCGGGACATGGCCAAAACCCACAGCCATTTCTACGGCATCCCTCTCCCCACTCCTTCCCCGCTTCCTCTAAAGCTACGGTTTTCCCGAGAACATCAGGGAAAGGCGAGCTCAGCAAATGCCCTGCCCGCAGATCCCCGCTGGCAAATGGGAATTCGGGATCTGGACCACGCTTGGGCTTCCCTCTCTTGGTTCAGCCAAGTGAAGAGTTGGCCATGGTGCTCCTCCCCTTCGTGAGAGGCTTGGAGTGGGGACGGGAGCCCAGGAAAGGGGAAGTGCGGGTGTCCCGCAGCGCATCGCGCCAGGGTACCGCGGGGAGCCGGCCTGCTCCCGGCAGCCTCCTGCTTCTGGGGGACGCTGGAGGCACAGTTCCCATCACTCTCCCATCTCGGAGCAGATTTATGAGCCTCCCAAAAGCTCTCCTGCAGCCCTCCAGGAAGGCAGGGGCTGGGGGCTGGCGGGGAAGGGGGGCTGTTTGCGGGGAATTGTGAATCTACTTTCTTACACGGCTGCGTACCACTGTGCAACGGTAATCCCCTGAGCAGGGTGAAACGGAGGCCTAGCTACCATGACCTCCTCTGTAGGTTTCCATGGATACCATGTACTATAAATAAAAAAAGGAATTTCAAACCAGTTTTCAATCCTGCTTAGTGGGAATAGGAAACCTCTTTTGAATTTAGTTTCCTATCTCACCTTACGGGGGTTATTTTGCAGCCTGTTTGAAACAAATAATTACCCCTTCAGCCAGGAAATTACCACCAATCTTACCTATTTACTTCCAAACACTCGGCTAATTAGCACATTGGGGAGAGCTGCCTATTTGCACGCTGGAGATGGGAGGCTTAGTGTCTTTATTTTGGTGGTGCTGGGAGAAAGGACGCGGGGCCAAGGGTCAGCGAGGGGCGTCAGAGCCCTCCGAAGGAAAAAAAAAAATAATAAAGAGAGCAGGAGAGCTGTAAAACTCGAAACGCCGAGATGCCGTGTGAATTAGCGTGCAAGAAGCCCCGGCAAAAAAGGGAATATTACATCTGCATCCTTTTGCAATGAATCAGAGTCATGCTGCAGATTTTGTCTGGCATACTGGGTCTCTGGAGGATAGAAAATAATTTGGTCGCAGCAGTGGGAGGTGTGTGTGCGTGGAGAAGGGAGTTGCTTTCCAACAGCCTGCTGTGGTGAGAACATGCCTGACACTTCATTCCTTTCCAGTTAATGCAGCGAGGCCGGGAGGAAACTTAACCCTCTAATTGCTAAAGTGTACCGGGGACTTGGGAAAGTCCTTGGAAAGCAAGCGGGGCTCCCGGGGTTGGTCTCCCGTGGCCCAGCGCTGCTGGCAGACAGCTGAGGGATTTGCCCAAATGGCGGCTGGTGGGGGCAGGGGAAATGCTAATTCGAAACAGGCGCTGGCGAGCGGGGCCGGAGGACACAGAGGTTGTGTTTGTCAGACCTCTGGGCTGGCAATGGGCCGGCCGAATCCAGCCCGTCACAATGCTGGGTCTGAGCCAGCTGGACACGTGGTGGCTCACGGAGGGGTCCCACGCTCTGGAGTTCCCAAATGGTTCTGCCGCCCAAGCCCAGCGCTGTCGCTCCGTGATCCCGGCACTGAAAAACCCAAGCGCTTTCCATTTTTTTCCCATCACCACGCCCGTGTTATGCCACCCCCCGCCTCCCTACACGGCTCCTGCTGCTGTGGGCACCCAGCACAGCCCTGGTGGCATGGTCCTGGCAGGGGTGACCCTCGACTTCCACCGGACAAGGGAGGGAGGGCAGGTGATGGATCTGCGAGCACAGGCTGGGCAGCCCCATCTGCTGCAGCCCCGTCCATCTGTGGCTGCCGGGGGTCTGCTCCCCACTGCCATCCCTCGGTGGTCTCTGGGAGGCTGTTCCCAGCAGAAACAGCTCTGTGTGTGAACCAGCTACCAGGAGTGCCCCGTTCCTTCACCTCACTCACCCGAGCAAGGGTCTCCACAGAGCACAGGACTGGGACTAAGAAGGCGTAAGCTCTCCACAGCTGGGAAAAAGGAGGAAGATGAGGAGGAGGAGGAGGAGGGAGGGATGCACAAAGCACCCGGGGCTCAGCCAGAGCCTCGTGTGCAATATGGGTAAGCTCTGCTCAAAGCTTGTCCATAATGTTTAATAGCACAGGATGATCACGGGCATCTGACTTGGAGCCTGTTGGCTGCTGCCCTCCTAAAGCTCCTTATTAGCATTTCCAGGACATTGATGTTGTGCTCGGATGTACGGGAAGGCACTCATAAGTTACAGAGCAGCAATATATCAACGTTAGAGAAGGGCCCATTTAGGCTTAATATCAGAGGCTGGGTTTTTCTGGAGTCAGGTGTCTCGTTCCCATTGAAATTCACAAGGAGTTGGAATTTGCTCCCAGGGCTTCTCTGAAAGTCCCAGACTTAATTAGTATTTATCTTAATTAGGGGGATGTTACCTGCTCTGGGAACCTGGTGCTATCTGCTGTATTCATCCCCACAGCACCCTGGGAAAGGGCTCCCAGCCCTTTATGCAGGGGGGGACTGAGGCACATGGTGGCTGCTGCTGCCAGCCTGCCACTCAGCAGGGAGCAGAAAACATCTTCTGGGGGGCTGAGAGGGTCACAGCACTGCCCCCTTCCCCTTTTGGGTCGTGCTCTCTTGGGAGACCAGGTGAGAAGATGCAGGAGACCAGAGGGAGGTCACTTGGCGGGGTGCAGCAGGAGGATGCTGAGCCCCCCTTGCCATCTGCTTGGCCCTGGGGGCATTTTCGGGCTACCTGGGTAGACACAGAGGTGGCCCAGCCCTGGCAGTGCTCTGGAGCACCGCTGCTCGTTCACCATCTTCAGGCCAGGCCACAAATCGCAGGGTGGAGGATGGGAGGGTGGGGAAAGGAGAAAATCAGTGCCTTTTTAAAAACAAAACAAAACAAAACAAAACCAACAAAACCGAAAAACCAAAAAACCCCCAAAGTTACCAGCTTGGGAAGAGCTTAGAAACCTGATCTGGTCCGAGCCAGAAACAGCCAAGAAGGACAAGCCGTGGGGCTCTCTTGGCAAGCGGAATAGCATCCACACCCTACTGCTGAGGCGGGGAGAGGCAAACGAGTCCAAACAGCGCCGAGGTCCTCTTGGTATGGGCTCTCCAAGGGCAGAGAAGCTGAAATCTGAGCCCCCGCCGCCTGCCCTCAGCCCCTGCTGCTCCACGGGGCTGGGAAGGATGGGGTTCCCCACCACGGTATCCCTTGTCCTCCCCTCCTGCCTGGCGTGAGGGATGGGGTTAGGATTCCCAGCTGGGCTGGCAGTTTCAGGGAAAGGCTTTGGAACAGGAACAAGCCAGCTGTCCCCTGGCAGAGCCATCAAAGACGGTGGCCTCCCCCGTGGTGCTCCAGCGGGTGGGATGTGAGGCCCCACGGGCTGGCAGTGCTGTGCAATGGGGACCTCCAGGGATGTCCTGGGGATGCTCAGGGGATGCAGATGCAGCGTGACCCGGGGTCCGGGGCAGTGGCTGCCGGCAGGAGGAAAGAGAGGACGAGCATCTCCCTCCTCCCACTGGGAAAGCTGCCTCCAGGCAGAGCTGTGAGCCCGGGCAGGCTGTGCTGGCAGATATCTCCAGGGGATCAGGCTTGCCCACGGGGCTTTGGGCCAAGGGCTTTGTGGAGGAGATGGTGAAAGGCAGCAGGAAGCTCATGGCTGGCCCACAGATCATGCTGGGCACGGCACAGGCAGTGCTGGTGTCTGGACAGAGGCAGGAGAAAAAGGACTCCAGGGAAGGACAGGGATGGGATGAGCGCTCTGCAAACATCCACCAACAGTGGGACAAGGAGCAGGGAGCAGGTCTGCTGGGAGCAGGGACAGCAGGAGGCTGAGAGCTGCCACATCTGCTGCCAAGTGCTGGGTGGGTCAGCTACCTTAGGGACATTTTTGGTGGTCTGGTGACAGGTGACTCTATCCATGGGTCAGGGAAGATGTCTGAGCTGGCCTGACTGCCCTGTGGTGCTGAGCATTCTGCTGCTCATCAGAAGCTCAGGGAAGGGACAAGAGGGGACATCTGTTGCCCCACTGGACCTGTGGCCGGGTCTTTCTCCAGCTCTCCATTAACTGCATATTCTGGAGAGCAGGAATGGTTTTCAAGATTTGCTTGTGTAGGGCTGGAGTTTGAGAAAGGGTTGGGGTGGAAAGGTCTTTTGAAGGGAACAAATGTGGCTTCATAATGAAGAGAAAGGAGGAATTAGTTACTGGGGGTGAATAGTCCCAAAATGCAAAATGTTGCAGAAATTCCTTCATTGACCAATTGGTTCAAGACTTGGAATGTTTGTATCTCCCTTCTCCACTCTGATTTTTTTCACTCACCCTGGGAGGAGAATGGCAAAAGCTTCATAAGGAAAGGGAAGCTCTCAGGAGCTAAGGGTTGACGTTGAATGGCCCGATGAAAATTCCCAGAAATGTTAACACAGCAGAGCTGCAATTAGGAGCCATATCCTCACAAATAACACGGAAAGCTGTGAAAAGATAATTCCTTCCAGGTCCCGGGGACACAGGAGTACAACAGGTGGCACTGAATTTAATACCACCATTAAACAACCTCTTTTATGCAGCCAGGAGAAACGTGGTGGCTGGAAAGATGGAGGACTCCACGGTTCTATTCTGCTCCATGCAGAGCTACCATTACCTCGCTCGGTATTTTGTGGAAGGCTCTCCAGGCTGAGCCTGTAGGCTTCGAAACCATCGACAATGTGCTAATGTAAAGTTGCCTGAGCTTATGGAAGATTTTGAGGGCCTGGATTCCATGTGTTGAGACTGGCACCATATCAGAGGAACAGCTGAGTATATGGAGCAGGGAAGCTACGTGTGAGTTATCCAGCAAGGAGAGAATCCGCCTGGGGCTGCAATCCTGGGTGCTGGGATGGGGAGGGGAGGCAGTGGTCCCGGCTGGTCCTTCCTCACCATGCAGACAGGCTGGGGCTTTGCTCCACAAGAGCAGGATTATCCTGTTGGTCGACACTGTCCTGGCCAGCTTTGTCCTGTTAACTCGCAGGCCGGGCAACCATGCAGAGCTGGGACTGTGTGGAAGTCAGAGTGGGGTGCTCTGTGGTGGGAAGGAGGATCGTGTGTCTTCCCTCTGCTGTGGGACAGTGCTTTGGCTGCCACCACAAGTGCCAGCCTGCAGAAGTGGCTCTCGGCCACAGGGCAAGGGACAGGATATTTAGAAAATCGAATTTAAGCTTGGCAAGCACTTCTCTCTCAAGGTCATCTCTTCTCTAGGGTGGCCAGGAGGGAGAAGCTCCTGCCCAGAGGAGCTGCCTGCCCTGCTGGGAGGGAGGATACCAGCCCAGTGCCTTCAGCCACCACCTTGGAGGCAGTACTAAAGGATAAAATTTCCTTACCGATTCCCAAGCTGCTCTGAAAAAGATCCCAGGAATACTCGGGTCTGCAGTGAGGTCCTGCCCCACCACCAGAGATTTCTTTCATCCATGTGGAGCAGAAATAATCATTCCCCAGTTACCCAGGCTCACTGCCTGCCCCATTGCAGGAGGCACTAAAGCAGGAACAGCCAAGGCAGAGTCCAAAACAACTGGATGGATCCTGGTGGTGTCTGGAAGGGTTGGAATAATCCAGGCTCCCGTCACAGGTGGTGCTGGCTCACCAGGATAGGCAAGGAGCTCGCCATCTCTGAAGCCACATATGAAGCAGTGGTGGCTGGAGGGGGCCTGGGAAGGGAAGAGTGGGTCTGCAGGCAGGGGGACAAGCTCTTGTGACAACACACTTTGAACTCTTGCAAACACCACAAGCCCATCTGAACTGTTTTTCCTGGGAACTCTCTAAGACTCCACGGCATCCTGGCACCACGACCGGGGCAACGCTGCTGCTGGGGACAAGCTGAAGCCTTTGTCTTTCCTGGGTGAGTGAACAAGCTGAAGACTTTAGGTACAGCTGCCAGCATCCTTCTTTCTGGAGCAGATCACCCCTGGCCACCAAGCCAGGCTGCTCCTTCCCCAGAGCTGTTTGTGGAATGAATTTTACACTGGCCCAATGCAATTGGGATAAACGAGCTGCCTCACTCCTCTGAGCTCTTTGGGAAGGCTCTTGGGCTGGGGCTTTTGCTGTCCTTAGAAGGGGCCACCAGGATGTGTGAGTGGAAGTGAGAAATGAGATTTCCTGGGAATAATCCTCCTACATGAAGCTCGGTGGCATCTGTGAAAAGGCTTGTGTGCACCAAGGCGAGCCACGTGAGGGAGCGTGGGGAGGTGTCTGGAGGGAGACATGTCCTATTAATCTGCTCAAAACCTGTGAGGGTCAGGTTCAGTGGGGTGTCCAGGCTGATCACAGAGAGAGAGAGAGGCACCGTGGGCCTGGATCACACAGCTGAGCTCAGCACAGTACAGGGCAGAGCCCATCCTGAGCCCCTCTCGAGCCACTCCCTGCACTGGGGGCTCCCGAATTGGCGGCCACCTCCCAGGAATTGGGTTATTTTGTGACAACCTAATGAGGACCTCTGCTCGAGAGAGCCCGGCAGTGACCAGAAAGGTGAATAAAAAGAAGAGAGGCTGCAGGGAAGGATGCCAGGAGTCTCACAAAGGCGTTAGGCAGGTGGGGGGTGTCACGGTGACCTTGCCTGGAGCTCTGTGGGCAGGGCTGCACATCCCACCTCACCAATGGCAGTCACAGGCACGGATCTGGAGGAGGGCTGGGAAAATAGGTCCAAGATGTTGGAGAGTGGCAGACCCCGGGGCTTTTATCTGCACCAGCTTGGGCCCATTTGGCTTTCTAAAGCTCTGACTCCAGCTGGTTGTTTCTGGGGTGACTGGAGCCAAAGGCTTGCTCCAGGGTTTGGGGAAGTCAGCTGGACTTTGTTTGTCTGAATGCTCTGACCTGCAGTGACATGGGCTGGTACAAACCTGACAAGGGATGCTCTGAAGTAGGAAACTCCTGCCTGCATCAGACCAGGAAGGTGTTTCCAGCTCCGTGCTGAGGGTCAGCATTGTGCTGTCTGCATTTCCTGAGGCATCTCTTAACAAGCCACTGCTGAATAGTGATAATCCTCCTGCTGCAAGCCCAGGTCTGAGTGTTTGCTGCAGCAGGATAAAGTCCCCAGCTAGAGAGTGTGTTTGGAGCCCATGCAACAGCCCACTTAAATCCACATGAGACTTGAGGGGTCTTGGCAAAGGAGCAACCCAAATCAAATTAGGAAGACAAGGGGATGTTCCTGTGAGCCACTGCCTCAGAGTGAGGCCACAGCACTTGAAACAATGATGTTTCCTTTGCCATGGAACAGCAGAAACAGGTAATCCAGATTACTTGCTAAATGCCTCCAGGAGGTAGGATTAGTAAAAGGAAGAGTCTGCAGCACCCAGCTGGCAGGATCTCACCAGCAAAAGGGTATGGCCATAATGGTGCCTTTGCAAGTGTCCGTCTGGTTGTAGAGGGTGAATCACAGGAGTGACCATGAGAAACTCTCCAAGGGCCACAGAAGCAATGCTCATGTGTATAGGAGATGTCTGAGAGTCTGCATCACCTTGGTTCTCACTCCAAGCACCATGATTAAAGCAGTGAGCTTACTAATTTTGGTGTTGTTTTGGCATAAAGCATTTGCTGCATCAGTAGGTGTTTGAATTCACACAGACAACATGAGCAATAAAACGGTATTTCCTACATCAGGTTTGTTTTCACTTCAGAGAACTGGTCAGAAATGGATATTTCTGTTTGAAGACGTTTGAATTCCCAGTTATTTGGGTCCTACATAAATCAGAAATTCTGATGAGCTTTCAGAGGCAAAGCGTCTGCTCTTCATGGGAATAGATTGGTTCTGCACAACAACAGTAGTCAGCAGCTCAGGGTACCTGTTTTGACTCCATCCTTGGTTTAACTTGGTATCTGACCATCCCTTGTTCCTCTTCTCTCCCTGGGGCTTCTTTCCTGTCTGCTCATCTGGAGTGATGATGACCCAAAGGATGGGTGATGCCAGAGCCAAAGGCAATGAAGCTGTGCCCCACCTAACCCCTGATCCTGGGGTGAACATGGCATCCCACTGTGGAAAACACCCCCTGGACACGGGAGCAGTGTTAGAGACAAGATCTGTGCAATTTTCTCCAAGAACACAAAGCTCTGGAGCATTCATCTGCTTGTACTGGAATCATTGTTACCTTTGAAGTAGCTCTACTGGAGGCAGTGTTTTTGCCTTCAGGGCCTCCAAAAACTAGAGGAGGCAGCAAAAAAATCAGTGGGGGGGGGTTGGTAAGGGAGGTTTCCAAGCTGCCTATCCCAGTGCTCTTGGCTGTTGATAGGAGTGTTTGTAGCCTGGTGAGGTGTGGGCACTTTGCCTCTATCGAAGGTGGGGAGAAACACCTGCAATGCAGGGCTTGGGGTGCAGAAATAGAGGCCACAAGGTGTGGGGGTCAGTTTTCCCTTACAGGAGGGAGGTGAAGAGTCTGACTCCTGATTCCTTTGGGCAGAATAACCAAAAGGAGAGGGGGTCACTGTGGGTTAGCAGT
Source organism: Chaetops frenatus (assembly GCA_013400775.1). Lineage (NCBI taxonomy): Eukaryota > Metazoa > Chordata > Aves > Passeriformes > Picathartidae > Chaetops > Chaetops frenatus. The sequence continues at coordinate 82,602 of VZTR01027421.1, read as the reverse complement.
GTTTGGATGGGAACTGAGCAAATGGGGGAACCTCAGAACCAGGTGTCTTTGTTTGAAGATGCAGGTGTTTCAGCAATACACCAAACCCAGTGCTGCACCCCCCTGTCCTAATGTCTCTCCTTGTTGGCATCAAGTGGTCAGGGATTGCCAAGTGCTAGTCCAGCCCTTCCTGGAGGGATGGGCTGCTGCAGGATCCTCTCTGATACATCCCTGCCTCGCCCCAGGCACAGCAGTGGTGAAGCCCCCCGAGCCTGATGGAGAACCAGAGCATGTGCAAACCTGCTCTGTGTCCTCTCCAGCCAGTGTGATTTGGACTGGGACCTAACCCCAGCCATCATCTCTGCCTGGGATAAAGGGAGGTTGTTTCTGCCTTAGCTCATTGCAGTATCTCCTGCTGGCAGACTTTCCAATTAGGGAGCCAAGTGGGAGTCAGGAGAGACCCCAGGGTGGATTTCACACTCACTCTTTATTTATATGTAAACCTGGATTCGGGGCTGAGCTGCTGGGAGTGGGAGCAGGAGCACCGAGGGGGAGAGGCCAGCCTGGAGAACAGAGGTCTTTGCAGCTCTCATTTGCAGTGTGTGGGGGACAGAGCTGAGAGAGAGGCAAAGTCTGGCTCATCCCTCCCACTGCTTCAGCTCATGGGCTCTTCCCAGACCCTGCTGGTGTCTCCCAGAATGGCACTGGAGCATCTTGGAATGCCGGGGATGGCAAGTTCTCCCCTGGTGACAGATTTGAGCACCCCTGTGTGCCCCAGCAGCCACCTGGAGCACACACAGCCTGGGGGTGCATGGTCTGGCTCAGGTGGGTTATGGGGTCTGGCCCTGCACGCTTCCACTCCTGTCTCTGGCATTCCAGTGCCCCAGAGCTGAGCCCCGAGTTTCTCTGCTGTACCCCAACACTGATGGTGCTTCTGGCCCCACAGGGGATCAGTGGAAGCTGACCAGCAAGGGAAGCATGGGCAGAGGAAGATGGCACAGCTGGAGGGAACAGGGACCACAGTCATGGGGCGGGGAGCAGTGGATGCCCCAGGCAAGGCTGTAACACCTTCCCTCCTAGCCTTCCCCATTCTCTACTCCCTTCCATTTCCTTTGGGTGGGACCCTTTCAAAACTGCCAAAAAGCTCTGGCCTTCCTTTCTATTTGAAAAAAAAAAAAAAAATTAATGAAGGCAAACAGATGTGAAGTTAAAACCTGGGGGGAGCAATTCTTCCCTGGCCAAAAAGGATCAAAGCGTTGCCCCTGTGGGCAGCCCTTGTGTGAGTACCCACCGTTCAGGGGGTGTGAGTGCCCCCCAAAAGGCAGCTCCACATTGAACCCTTCTGGTCACCAGAGCCTCTCTGCCAGGCTCACACAAGGGCTGGTTTGCAGGTGCTGTTGCTGTGCTTTACCGTGTGATTATGGCTGCACAAACAGTTCCACTGGCTCAGCTGCTGCCTCCCCTCCTTCCCTTTGTCTGGGAAAAGTGATGTCTCTCCAGCTAGTTTTTTCTGGATGGCACCTCCAGGAGATCAAAACACGGCGTTGGTGGGTTGATCACTGTAGTGACAAGATTTTGGTCAGCTGGCTGGGTGCTGAGTTAAGCCGGGTGCTTGGTTAAGCTTGGTTTAGCTGGTTTGCTAAGCAAAGCACCTCTCGGGTGGGAACAAGGACATGCAGGCTCAGCACCTGGTTTCCAGCTCCTTGTTTTGCATCAGGGGACTGTTTGCTACCTGGCTGTGCTGTTCCTCACTGGAATAGGGGTAACAGGATTTCTTAGCTTGGCAGGTGTGCTGGAAAGATAAATTCAGCAATATTTGGGGGGTATCGCAAGACTCCAGCTTTACTGCAAGCCACAGCATTTCTCATCCACACCACTGAACTGCAGCTACCTCTCATGAACAGGCAGAGCAGGAGGAGACACCTGCGGGGTGGCTGAGAAATCCAGGGAAAGATGAGCAGCATAGGGAATGTGAGCAGGGATTGCTCGTTCTCCCTCCCAGCTGAGAAGCAGGGGCATGAGGCAAAGGCAGTGAGTTGAAGCAGATGGATGGAAGCAATTTTTCAAGGGATGTGCTGTGGTGCTGTGGAACTCCTTAATAAAGGGCATCAAAGGATTAGTGTGGCTGCAAGATCATGGAAAAGAAACCCATGGAAAAGCAGGCACTCTGAAGACAGCATCTGGATCAGGAAGGCCAGAGAGAGACTGGGAAAGTGCTGTGGGAAGCACTATGTGCTTGTCTTCTTCTTACACCCCAGGGAAGGATGTCTAGGAGATATCCTTCCCCTCCAGCTGCTGCTGGAGACGTGGCCTGGGCAGGACAGGCCTTTGGGTGGCAGTGCCACCGTTCTCGTGCAAGGCAAATTTCAGACCCTGAGGTGCAACACCACATAGGAAGGAGTGGAATCCCACGTACCACCACCATCCTGGGTCCTGCAGGGTGGCACCCATACCAGGGAGGGCTCTCTGTGTTCACTGAATGGGTAGGTCTGGAATGCAAAGCTGGGGAGGGGGGGGTGCAAAACGTGCTTTCAGCCAGGTCTCGGCCTTCGTTTTGTGGTGTTGCAGGTCAACAGATCGTAGAACAGTTTGGGTTGGAAGGGAGCTTAAAAACCATCTCATTTCAACCTCCTGCCATGGGCAGGGACACCTTTCACAGTCCCAGGTTGCTCCAAGCCCCGTTCAACCTTGGGCCTTGGACATTTCCAGGGATGGGGCAGCCACAGCTTCTCTGGGCAAGGGCGACCAAGGCAGGCCCAGGAACTCAGATGGATCAGATGGATCCCTGCCATGTTCAGGTGAAGTGGAGCAGCTTTGGGGGTGGACAGCACCTCAGTGGGATGTCACCTGGGGCTTTAAGATGAGATGAATAAATGCGATGGTCAGAATAGAATTCACGTACATTTGGGTGCAGACCTGTCCCTTAAATCTTTGTCAGTATCAAAAATGGCCTCAAAACAAGGGCGATCTAGGAGCCTATAGCTGATTTTCAGAGCCAAATCAAAGCCCCAGGGGAGTCAGCAGGCATCCAGCAACCAAGCTGAGTCAGAAAGCACCTTTGGAGCCAAAACCCCGGGACCCAAAAGGAGATGTTGCCATCTCCTGTAGCCTGAAGTGGCCCCCAGCTGAGCCATTCTGTCCCCTCCCGAGGAGCAGGAGAGCCGGCAGGCAGCCCCTTCAGCCCTCGGCCGCTGCATTATTTAAGGGCCGGGCGCAATTAGCGAGGCACTGGAGAGCAGCCAGCAGGGACTGCAGGTGTCGGTGCCTCCCCGGGGCACGGACACCGGCAACAGCTGGGCTCCACCTTCCTGCCTTGCAACTCTCAAGGGCACTCCCAAAAATAGGCTGCTGCAATCACCTTGGCCAGAGAGACCCTGCTGACACAAATCACCCCGGCAGAGCGGCGGGAGGGAGAAAACATCGTGATTTGCACAGAGACGAGAACAGAGCTGACAGAAGGGTGATGATCATGACAACCTTGCCTCTCCCCAGACCCAGCCCGTCTGGAGGGGTAGTTCTGGATCAGTGCATCATGGATGTAATCATCCTAACCCCACCAGTTTGTCTTATTCCTTCCTTGTAACACCAGCTTTTCCCCCCCACCAGTCCTGGCCCTACTGGATCCTGTTTTGCTGCCCTGTCTGACCACCAACCAAACCTGTTTTGCCGTACAGCCCCCGGCAGAGGCACGGAACTGCCAGCAGCAGGTGCTGAATGTTGCTTTCCCACTGTAATTAGCAGGCTGAGTTGCTCTCCTCGGCTCTCTGATCTCTGTTTTTGTTGCTCTCTGCAGCTCACGGGAAATGTGATAGGCAGTATCCAGGCTCTTGTGTCAGCAGCAAGCATTGCTAAGCTGAGCACCTTGGCAACAGGGGCAGGATGGGGTGGGATACTCCAGGCACAGGTACGTGAGACACCTCTGGGTGGGCACCTCGCTGAAGGGACACCTCAGTCCCAGCTGCTGCGGAAGTTTCCAAGAGCATTGATGACTCTGTGGAAGAAAAGGAAGGGTGTTTTGGGATGCTCTGGCAAGAAGCAGTGGCTGTATCTGTGGCAGGCATTTCCCAAGGACCAGCGTGGTGAGGCTGGCTCAGGTGAGCCTGCCTCCTCCACAGCCACTAAAGCTGTCCCACAAGACACTGCATCACTGTTTTTCCGCAGCAGGCACAGCCTGACTCATCTTTGGGAGGCATCCTCCAAAATGTCACTGCGAACAAACCTGCCTGGTTTCTCTCACTACCTGCTGGGGACTCAGCTGAGGGAGGAGAGAGGCAAGGCTGCAGGGCAGGCTTCCAGGCTAGCTCCCATCCCCACTGCTCTCCCAGGATGTCCCTAAATGCCTCCAAGGGAGCTGGTTGCCTTCCCAGTGCTGCCTTGCCTCATGCCCTGCTGCTTCCCCATGCGTGCCCTAAGGCTCTCTTGTGTCTGGAAGGGGAATTCCTTAGCTGTGACCAAACCTCACTTGATCTGACCGTGCCTGGGGGACTGGTGAGGGTTGAAGACACCTTTCTTTGTGCTTCAGGTGGGGGATTTTGAAGCCCTGGACCTTCCAAACAGAGGCAGAAGATAAGCCATCATGTAATTGAAAAAGGCTTTGTTCTCTAAAGAGCTCAGAACTGTGACTTTCACTGTCCCCATTCACACAGGCCCCACAGCTGCCCTTTGGGGCTGAGGCTCAGAAGTCAGAAGATCTTTAGTGGCCCAGAAGCTACCAGGACACTTGACAGATGGCTGTTAGAGTGGGGTATTGTCCCATCTGCCCTTGGAGATATCCTTACCAGAATACCCTCTCCCTGGTCCATCATCACTCTCTGAGCTCACTGCTACCCAGTAAATACCTTCAAACCTCAGTATGCCATCCATGGGTCAAAACAGTTTGGATTTTGTCCAAAAACAGGTCAGAAGAGATCTTTTCACAGCTAGAGTCTGTGGTAAATACAATTAATGTTCAGTTCTTATGTGAGTACCACAAAAGCCAGGACAGAGGAACCCCCAACCCCTCTCAGGACCATTTGGAAGAGATGTGCTGGACACACTGTGCTCCCAAAGGATAACAGGTCCACGAGGTCACTGGACAGAACATTTTGGGACTGGAGGCAGTAACAATGACACCAGAGAGAGCCTCACTCTCTCCCTGGAAAAAGGGAAGGAGAGATGGGTGGGGTTCAGATGAGGATGGGGAGGATGTTGTGGGAGCACTGCACATGAATTTCCAAGCAGGAGGGGCAGGACCCCCAGGAGGTTCAGCAGGACCAGTGGCCCACCTGGCACTCAGTGTTGGGTGGACAGAGACTTTCTGTGGTGGAGGCTTTGCCTTTCTCAGCCTCCTCTTAGGAGATCACTTCTCCCCCCAGGCCAGGCCCCTCGTGACAAAGTTGTCTCCCCCAGCCCAGGTGGGGAGGTGGTTGGCTGTGCACCCCCATGTGCCACAGGAGCAGCCCACAGGAAGGCTGGTCAGTGTGTGGTGGTCAGGGTAGCACACAGGGCATGGCTGGAGAGCTGGGTGAGCTGGCCAGCCTGCTCCAAACAATTCCCAGTAGCAAAGACTTGAGCTGTGCTCAGAGTCCAGGCTGGTGAGCACCTGGCTGGACACAGTCAGGTCCACCTGAGCCAGGGGCAGGTCCCAGGCTGGGCTGGAGAGCTGTGAGAGGAGAGGCAGAGATGGGCTGGGGGTTGTGGACACCCTGACTGGAGCATCTTTCACATGGCTGTGCTTTGCTGTGTCTCAGTGCAGACTCTGCATTCACGCACTGGGCACGTCCAGGGAGCAAAGTCCCCCAGATGCCCAGGGAGGCCCAAGGAATGTTGTACCCATTAGCCCAGCTGGGGACTGGGCAAGGCCAGGGAGTGAGTGCCTGCATGCCTGGGTCTTCACAGCAACCCAGAAATGAGTGTTCCCTTTACGAGCACTCAGCCCCTCCTCTGCTGAGATTCACTGTGGAGGGGGGGAACGGGCACCAGGAGGAGGAATTTGCTGGGTGCGAGGAAGTGCCTTGAGCTGTGGCACAAAAACTCTGGGTGGGTGTCATGAGCACACGCTGGGGAGTATCCCGTGGGCCTGAGCTCAGAGCTACATATGCTGCTCCTGTGCCAGCACCAAAGATGGCACCTGGCATCTGCTCAGCTCAGACCCCATTGGTACAAACAGGCGGTAGGTGGAGAGTCCAAGCCCACAGTGCAGCCCATAAAGGTCGTGTTTTATTCTGGCTGATCTCCTTCGCTTGCCTCATCTCCTGGAGGAAAATGAAGTGATAAACAGCCAGCAGCACAGTTTTGTTAAAAGCAAACCAGGGCAAACAAACAAGGGATAATTCTCTCTCCCCGTTGGCGGGGGGATTTCTGCTGAGCAGAGAGCAGCTCTGGGGACAGACATCGCTCCCAGTCCTGCATGGCCAACAGACAGTGGCCAGCTCCTTGCTGGGACAGAATGGCTGAGCTCAGGGTCTTGCTCCCTGGCCAGTGTCCTGGGGAACCTAAACACCTTTTCTACTTCTGCAGGATTCATATTCCTGCATTTTCCAGGCTCCCATTGAGTGGTCCCCAACCCCAGGCTTTGCTGAGCCTGACTCTGGTCTGTGCCCAGAGCAAGGGGCTCTCCCCAGGTGAAGAAAGCTCAAGGACAAAAGGAAAGAACTGGGGACAGTCTGTCTGGGCCCTTGCACAGAGCAGAGCAGGCAGGAAAGCAGAGGAGGGAAGCCTGGCAGAGGCACTGCTGGCTGCAACATTCTGGGCCTTGGGGAGAAGGAAAACAGGACAGGGAGAGCATAGAAAGGGGTCCTGGGAGGTGAAGATGTGCAGAGCGATCACACACACTTGATAACGAGCAAAGAGGAGGGGAAAGGACAGCGCTGGGCCGGGAGGTGGCGGAGGGCTCTGGGAGGCAGTTGCTCCTCCTGTTTTAATTCTTACCTTCCTCCCCCAAGTGCCAGGATCCCCGAGTCTTTTACAGGGCTTTACGATCCCCGAACCTGGCAAACCGAGGCACTGAGAAGTTAAGTGAGGCCACCAGAGAAGATGAGAAGGGATCGCGTTACTCTTTTTTCCTCCCCCCTGAAACAAAGCAGAGCTGTCAGTTGACACTTCCCGCGCTGCCCCAGCTCCAGAGGGTTGCTGGGGCCGCTTCCAGCAGACAAGAGACGTCAAGGAAGAGACGAGAGCCGTGGGGTGAGGCGTGGGATGCCTGCGCTGGGGGGTCCTGTGCAAAGCGGTGCCTGGAGTGGATGTCCTCCCACCGGAGCAGGGAGAGGCTGTTCCTCTGCCCGTGCCTCCTGCCAAGCTCAGGCCTGGGAAGCTGCGAGCCTTGGCAGCCTCGGAGGTGTCCTGGGAACCTGGGTTTGGAGGCTGCCTGCGAGGCAAAGGGTTAGGAAATCGGGCAGGCTGCCACCAAAAGCCTGCCCGGCTTTTTGGCAAAAGTCTGCCCGAACGATACAGCTCCTTGAAACATTTCAGCTTTGACAAATGTGTGGTTTTTTGTTGTGTGGTGTTTTTTTTTTTCTTTAAATGAAAAACCCAACTCGGCTGCGTTGAAAACTTGCCCGACTGGTCGGAGGATAGTTCAGCCAGCCCGTGGGGGAGCAGGGCAACAGGCCCTTCTCCTGCACACAGGATGCCTATTGTTCTCCGGGTAGAGCAAGAGGATTGCTGGCATTAACCACAGGACTGGACAGGACCGCCCGGGTCATCGCTGCTGGAACACCCCCTGCATGGGCAGACCCCTACTCCGTGCCTGTTTCAGCTGGGTCTGGCCAACCTCCACAGCTCCGGGCTGCAGGATGGCTCCCCAATCCCTGGAGCAGACCCAGACAGGCAGGAAAAGGCTAAATCTGCCCGCATGACCCATCGGCTGGCACTGCAGCACCGGCAGGGTTTCACTGTCCCTTACCCATCCTTGGGGGAATGGCTGCAAACTGACAGAGGGCAGGGTTAGATGAGATCTTGGGAAGAAATTCCTCCCTGTGAGGCTGGTGAGGCCCTGGCACAGGGTGCCCAGAGAAGCTGTGGCTGCTCCATCCCTGGCAGTGTCCAAGGCCAGGTTGGACAGGGCTTGGAGCAACCTGGGATAGCGGAAGGTGTCCCTGCCCATGGCAGGGGGTGGAACAACATGAGCTTTAAAGTTCCTTGCCACCCAAACCGTTCTGTGATTCTTTGATTCCCAATTCCCCCTGCCTGTGTCAGCACTGGGGACAGTCCCTGTGCTGTGACATGGAGGGAGGCCCTGAGCCCTCTTTGCTGGAGATCACATATGGTCTGTAACGGCTCTGGGCACCGAAGCGAGCGTGGCAGGAGGGGCTGGGGGGAGCTGGCAAGCCGGCCACGTCTGGGGTACAAATCCCACCGCCCAGCACCGAACCAGCCTCAGAGTCCCCGCTGCTGTCACCTTGGCTGCACCAGGCTCCCCCAGCCCCTGCGCTGTCCTCCGCTGCTTCTCATCTGCTTGTTATTCATGGCAGGGGGCAAGGAGCCTCCCCCCCGCCCCCCATTCACCGCGCGGACCATCCCCACAGCCCCAGAAGGTTGAATTTAATGCTGGGGGATTTGCAAGTCAAGAATTCCTGCGCCCACACAATGCGCAGCTGGGCTTTGAAAAGGCGTCAGGATTAAAATGCAACCGCAAACTTGACAAACGGGCGCGAGGGCCGCAGACAATGGGCTGCAGCTCCCTGTTATCATTCACGGCGTGTGAAGGACCAGCCCGGCGGGTTACAAGTCATGCGCTGGAGATGCTGCTGGCCTGGACACCAGCACGGAGGGCTCCTTTGTGCCGCTCCTCGCAGTGGGGAGCAGCCCGAAAGACAGGCTGAGCCCAGAGACGTCTCTGCTCGCAGCCGGGGGTAAGGAGGGCAGCGTGACAGGGACCCTCCGCCACCGCCTGCGGGATCTGAGCTCCTGCCTGGCCGGGATTCAGCCGCCCCGGGGGGCTCCAGATTCACCGGGCTTTGCTGGATGGAAATTAAGGAGCTTTTCTTTGGTTCTGTCCTGAAACTGTAACTTGGTTTCTGCAGGAGTAATACAGCGCACGGAGGGCTGGGGCGATTCGGGGCGAACGGGGATGCCAGGACGGGGCAGAGGGTTTCAGATGATGACGGATTAGGTACAGGTCAACCGTGTAATAGTGAGGGACAATGCCACCTGGGGCTGGAATAATTAACACTCCGGAGTAAAGCCGGCAAAACAACCGGCTGGATCTCCCCGCGGGCAGCAGCCGAGACACCTTCCCCAGCCCCCCCCGAGCCGACCCAGCCTGCTGCTGATCCTGGGGCACTTGGGGCACGGCTCTGCTGCGGCCCCGGGGGGAACACAGGGCAAGGGAAGGTCTGGCAAAAAGAGACCTGGGCCTGGCCAGAGCGGTGGGAAGGAAGGAGCCACCCAGGAGGTGATGTGACAAGCATGGGGTCCTTGTGTGACTGTCATGGCTAGGATCAATTATTTTAATGAGCCCGTGGACAAAGGTCAGGGAGGAATGTAATGTGTAACGTCAGTCGGGCCCTCTTGCTGGGCATGTGCTGGCTACTGCCATGGCATTCCCACTCAGAGGCAGCAGCCACCCACACCCCCCGCTCCGAGGGACATGGGACTGAGCCTTCAGGTGTCCAACACTCTGGTGTAAAATTGGATCAGGTGATCAGCCCCTTCCCAGCTGCTTTCCCACCATCTTCCTGCCTGCACAGGAGCATGCACAGCTTCCCTCTCGGTACATCAGAACCTGGGGAGCATCAGGGGCTGAGTTTAGCAGGAAAGGGGATTTTCCTCTCTCCTTGGGCAGGGATGGGTGTGGGGGGGTAACCCTTCCCCCCTTCCAACAGATACAAGGATGGGGGAGCAAACTCCATCCTGGGAGATGGAACTGTGCATGCAGCTACACCGACCTCTCAGCACCTCTCAAGGAGCACAGCCCATATGGTGGGCCAGGTCTGGAGGGACCAAAAAAGCCCAGAGCAGTCCTCAACACCAAATGGCACCATGCCATTTAGGCTATGCAGGAGGGTTGGGTTTGGTTTCTCATCTTCACAAAAAAAAAAGCTTGGTCTTCAATAAAAAGGGACCTTTCAGAAATGATGCAGAACCGACACTGTTGGAAATTAAGGGAGTTTGCTGGGCAGCAAGAAGCCGTAAAACTATTATTGGATGGAGGATTGACATTTTATCTGTACTGAAGGGGAGTTTTGTAGCCGTTTGAGCATTTGTGCTAAAGAGCAGAACACATCTGCTTTTCAAGCTAGCGCAGCTACTTCAGAGTCACAGGGATACCGAGGCTTTTACCTGACTTTGCCCAAATCTTACATGCCAGGACATGAGCTTTAGCAAGGTGGCCTTGGCCTGAGAGGGAAATCAGAGCTATGGTGTGGGATCTGTCTTAGCACAGCTCTCTGTGTCACACAGACTGAGCTTTTTAACCACCTAGGGAAAAACCTCCTAAGCAAATTCATCTTGTACCTACCCCCTGGGGCCAGCACCAGCAGCTTTTCCCTGGTGGTGACTCCGTGCCCAGGACTGAACTGCAATTTGAAAAATGACATTAATGACCAAACACCTTTGCTGCCTGCAGTGCGTGGTGCCCTCTGAAAGGGTTTCTTGCTGATCTCTTGCCATCTCCTCTCTGTCCCATGGAAGTGCTGGTGTCTGACATGGTGTCCACCCTGCAGGCCAGGGGTGCTGGTGTCCACTGGTGATGGCCACAACAGAGCCAGGGTCACTCCAGCATCACGGGCAGAGGCTGCCCGGGAACGAGAGAATGCTGAAGTAGAAGTGCAGTAGCTCATGGGGCTGAAAGAGGAAATGATGCCAGAATGCTGGGGAGCTGCTGGGGCAGACTGGACCTGCCTGCAGAGTCCCCACAGCCCGCAGCAGGCCACACACCCACCCAGGCTCTTTCTGGGGCTGCATTTTTAAATTAAAACAACAACAGGGCAGCAAGAACTACAACTAAAGAAGACCCCCTGGCCCTTGTAATAGCAGGCAGCATCTGGCCCTCGGCAATCAGGTCCTAAGATGCTGCTTCTGTGTGAAAACTGCTGCATCTGCTTCATCCCCCCACCTCACGTGGCCAAGTGGCACCCACACAGCCCTTCCCGAGGGACAAATGCCACAGGGCCACCTTCCTCCTGCCCGTCCCCAGCACGTCCTTGCATTGCAGAGCTGCCAGCTTGCCTTCCCTTGGGGCGGGAGCTGTGCCCCGCGGGGAATTCGGGTGGGTGCCCTGTGGTACTCACGCTGGAGCAGGAGCCCTCCTGAGGAAGGTCACTGGGGAGGGGGCCAACCTATATGAAGGCCAGCCTGCTGGGGAGGACGTGTTTGGGATCCCCGCGGTGCCCGGCGGGCAGATGCCTGGCAGGAGCTATATTTGGAAGGTGCCATTTGGTTCCCTCCCCGGATGCTGCAGCAAGCTGTCCCCAGAGCTGCCCGAGCCCCAGCATCCCCCTCCCCGGCCCCACACCGCACTCTGCTCCTTTTCTCCCCTCTGCTTTTCTTTCCTGCAGGCTGTGAAAAGGTGCAGTCTGCCTGTGACCGTTTCTCCTCCCTCCCTTCCCCCCTTCCTGCTGGTCAAAACCGCCATCCTGGAACAGCCCGGCGGATTAGTGAAGGGATACCTTTGAAACCGATGCCAGGAAAGCTCCGTGGATCAGTTAACAGGAGAGTATAAAAAGCCGTGCCTGTGTCCCCCCACGCTCCCCCCATCTCTCTTCCTCCGTGTCACTGGCCCTGGCTGCCGGCTCGCCCCTGGCTGGGGGCCTGCGATCCCAAACGTGCTCTCCAGGCTGGCTGGCCTCATTAATTAAAGAAGACAGATTTTTAGCTTCTCTTTCCCTCCCTTCCTCTCTCTTTTCCTTTTTTTTTTTTTTTTCCTTGGGCTCCTGCTGGGGAAAGTGGAGCCAGTCTTGTGGGGGCAGGAGGAGGATGAGGATGGGCGCCAGGGATTAGAGGCGGCCGATGTGCTCTGCTCCTGGGGCCTGGGATGCCCAGAGCCTGCCTGCTGCCAGCCCAGGGGACACGAGGAGAGGGCACTCAGCTCCCACTCCCACGGCCCTGGGATTTGCAGCAGCATTTGCATCCCCTCCAGGAACATTCCCTCATGGTTGGCTTCCACGAGCATCCTGCCTGTCCCCAGCAAGCCCTCGCTGACTGTGGCTCTGCTGGTCCCTGCAGGACCCTGGCACAGCGGGGACTGTGGGTGCAGCCAGGCATGGGGCTGGTGCAGAAGGCAGCATGGAGGTGTGCAGGGCGTGTGGGACAGCTGTGCAGATAGTGTGACACAGCCACGCAGTGAATGTGGTGCTGCTGTGCAGGGTGTGTGGCACAGCTGTGCAGCCAGTGCAGTACAGCTGTGCAAGGAGTGGGACAGAGCTGTGCAGGGAGTGTGGTACAGCTGTGCAGGGTGGGCAGCACACCTCTGCAGTGGGTGATGTGTGTGTGCAGCTGTTCAATGAGTGTGCCACAGACGTGCAGGGTGTGTGTACAGCTGTGCAGGGTGTGNTACAGCCATGCAGGATGTGTGTACAGCCATGCAGGGTGTGTGTACAGCCATGCAGGGTGTGCAGTGCACCTCTGCAGTAGGTGATGTGTATGTACAGCCATGCAGGATGTGTGTACAGCCATGCAGGGTGTGTGTACAGCCATGCAGGGTGTGCAGTGCACCTCTGCAGTAGGTGATGTGTATGTACAGCCATGCAGGATGTGTGTACAGCCATGCAGGGTGTGTGTACAGCCATGCAGGGTGTGCAGTGCACCTCTGCAGTAGGTGATGTGTATGTACAGCCATGCAGGATGTGTGTACAGCCATGCAGGGTGTGCAGTACACCTCTGCAGTGAGTGATGTGTATGTACAGCCATGCAGGATGTGTGTACAGCCATGCAGGGTGTGCAGTACACATCTGCAGTGGGTGATGTGTGTGTACAGCCGTGCAGGGTGTGCAGTGCACCTCTGCAGTGAGTGATGTGTGTTTACAGCCATGAAGGGTGAATCCACACGTGGTGCAGTGTGTGCTCCTGCTCCAGGGATGGCTCACACTGCCAGAGCACTGTTACAATTCACTCCACCTGTGCCAGTGCTGGGGTAGCACAGCTCAGAGCCTGTCCCCAGCACAGGCACAGCCCTCCCTGTGAGCTCAGGCTGGGAGGCAGCCACCTTGGCACACGGTGCACCAGGACAGGAGAGCAAAGCAGGGACAACAGGAGCTCCAGGAGGGACCTGAGGGCTGTGCTGTGCTGGGAGCTGGCCCCTGACTCTTCCTGGATGTGTTGTTCCTCCCTGAGGAGAAGGCCTGGCTGGTTCCTCTGGCTGAGTCATCCCCAGGTCTATCAGCCTGGCTGCGAAATTAAATTCAAAGCTCGTCTTTTTAACACGAAGATCACTTACATCCAGCTGCACGAGCCACGGCCCCTTTAGGATTTAATAATAAAATGAATGCCCATGACCTGACTGTTTGCTCACGCCTGGATCTTCCTTGATGGATGAACAGAAATTGCTCCCTGGCTCGGGTCATCCGCAGTAAAAATCGCCAGTCGATTGCTGGGCCCTCCCTCGGCCCCTCTGCGTTCAGGGCTCGCTGCCTTCGTTTGGGACCTGCCTTGGAACGGATAATCAATAATAATCAGGCTCGACGCTGTGACGGCACCTTTGATCCGAGGATCTCGGAGCACTTTGCAGTGGATAATGAACGGAGCCCCTCTGTGAGGCAGGCAGGAGTGCCTGCATTTTCTGGGGGGGGAGCAGAGCCCAAGGATGGGCTGACCCTGCTGCTCTCCGGCTCCGCATCCCGCCTGCGGACGGCTCAGCTGCTCCAGCATGGGAGAGCTGCCTGAAAAGGGGATGGTGCCAAACCTCTGTGTGGCTCATTCCCTGGTAGCTCATGGGTCTTCTTCCTTCACGAGACAGCCTGGATTGCCCTGCTGGCAAAGATGTTTTTGGAAAAGCCGTGCTGGTTTAAGGCTTAGTGTGGCAGGGAACAGAGCAGCCCAGGGTGAGCTGTGTTCCCCCAGGGGCAAGTGATCTCAGGGCTCCTCCACCCCCAAACTGGGGTCCCCTGTGATGGGCTGCAGCACATCTGTGGCAGTGTGCAGGGTCCAGAGCTGGGGCTGAGGCTGGGGACTGTCACTCCCAAGCTAAAACCGTTCCCAGGCTTGGGAAAAGAGGCTGGCAGCAAGAAGCAGAGCTGTGAGGTCCTGTGTCCAGCCATCCTGGAGAGTGCAGTCACAGCCTGGGCTCTGTTTGCTTTCAGGGCTGGCTTGCACAGTCTGAGCCCAGTGATGCCAGCCCTGCTGCTGCACAGCAGCCACCCCGGTCCCACGGCTGTGACCCCTGTGGGCCTCAAATTGCCCCCAGGATGGCAGCCTGGGGTGTGGCAGCAGGGACCACCCGCACAGCGAGGGGTGCAGGGCTGGTGGCACAGACCTTGGCTAGGGCAGGGAGCTCTGCCTGTCCACCTGGCCGTGTCCATCACGGGTGGGCAGTTGGGGGACAAGGCATCCGGCTTTGGGGATGCCACCCCCATGTCCCCAGCCTGCAGCCCTCAGGCAGGGTGGTGTCCTGCTGTTGGAGGGGCTGTCCCCAATAGCTGGGCAGCGGGGACACAGGGCATTCAACTCTGGGTGTGCCACCCTTGGGTCCCCAGCCTGCGCCCCTTAGCCAGGATCGTATCCTGCCCTTAGACAAGCGTGTCCCGCCGTGGCCAGCCAGTGGAGGGCGGGGAGGGGTAGCTTTGGGGTTGTCACCCCAGTGTCCCCAGCCCGCACCCCACCAGGACAGGCTGCTCTGCTGGTGTCGCAGCGCCACCCCTTGCCTCCCGGGGAAAGTGCCCGCTGCCTTCATCTGCCACTCTCCAGCAATTAAGCGGCTAATATATTAATTGTTTCTAATTTGCGTATCTCCAAGGTCACCTGTAAGACTGGGAAAGGGAAACAAACCTCCCTGGGCGATCCCTGTCGCACACGCAGGGAATGAGGCTGCAGCTCAGGGGCTGCCCAGTGGAACCCCAACCCCAAACCCTCCCTGGCAGCGTGGCCGTGGGGAGCAGCCCCCGCGGGGACGGAGGCGGGGTGCTGGGTGGGGGATGCTGGTGCCGGCCTGCACGGGGAAGCACAGCCGGTGCCGGCCACGGGCTGAAAATCCAGTCACCGCTTGTCCGTGTGTCCGTCCATCTCCGCCGGTGCTCCCACCGCCCGCCTCCGCCTCTGCCTTTGTCTCCAGCGCTCAGCCGCGCCTCCAGTCTTCAAAGTGTTAAAACTTTTCAGTGTGTGCTGCAGATCCCTTGCCTGCAGCCTCCTGCCCTGAGTCAAATTAATCATGTACTGGGAAACACAGCAGGCATGTACTAGCCCTGGGCATGGTGTATCACGTACTTTCTGGAATCTGTCACATGGGGAGCTTTCTGTTTTAGGCTCAATTGATCCTTTCTCGGTTTGATACTGTGTTTAATTGTGAGATGGGGCTGTGTGTTTTTGCTTCAGCCGAACTTAAAGGGCCGCTCTTCCCAGCCTTGTTTTCAGATGTCCGCAAGAACAGACCGCCGCTGTCTCCTCACCCAAACAAAAAGCCTTTCTCTCCCCACACACAATATCCCCTCTGTATTGTCCACAACAAAGAGCAGGGCTAAATTAATTTTAGGTCCGGCTCTTTTAATGCAGGGCTGGGAAGGGGAGGTGCTTTTATTGCTGCAGCTGACGGCTCAAACAGGAGAGGCGAGAGGTGGCCTGGGCCACCGGGCACTCCCCGGGCGGTGGGGATGGGGAGGGGGGAGGTCCCTGGCCCCCAGGACCCCTCCCCCGCCCCCTCCCCGGGCCCCCTCAGCCGCAGTGCTGGGTGCAAGGTGAGGTGAGCTGGAGCAGAGCCCAACCCTGCTCCTCACTGCAGCACGGCCCCAGGTGGGTGAGAGCCTTCCTGGGCTTTCCCTCCACCCCCAAGGAGGGCTTTCCACCTGCCCTGCACTGGGGAGAGTGGTGCAAGGAGGCTGGGTGGGAGAAAAGGTCCCTGCACTCCAAAAGCGATGTCCCCTGGAGGCTGGCATCTCCCTCTGGCTGGCCAGATAGCCATACCAGGGTGATTTCTCATTCTGCCTCCACACAAAAGATTCCAAGAGACAAACAAAAAACCAGAGCATCCCTTTGAAACCGGTTAAAAAGGGAAAAAAATACATTTTTTTCCCCCCATGTGCTTTTCCTTCTGAAAAAGGCTTATCTGGAGCAGGCACTGCGGGCTGCCGTGCCCAGCAGTGTGGGGTGGAGCTGTAGGGGCCTGGGACAGGGTCTCCTCAGGGTCTCCTCCCCACCCTGGTGGGCACAGTCCTCTGGTGGGACAGTGCCACCCACCTGCACCAGTGGTTTGTGTGGCTGGGCTGCCACAGGGACGTGGCAGGAGGAGGGAAGGGCCGTGCAGCCACCAGGCCCCAGTGGCATCTCCAGGATGTGGGGACGTGCAGAAAGATGAGAAGGAGTCCTGGGAAATCGCCAAAATTGAGACAAGGAAGAGCTGAGGAGAGCAGGGTTTGGGGAAGGGAGGTGTCTGGCCTGGGAAGTGGGGGGAGGAGGGGATGCTGAGGGGGGCAGAGGACAGGGACAAGGGACCCCGGTTGGGAGAGTCAGGCTTTGGGAAGAGCTACAGCAGCCCAGGGTTGTGGGGAGGGGTGACAGGAGAGGGGAGGGAGGCAGGGAGGGAGGGAGGCTTGTGTGAGCTGGTGTGGTTTTGCACAGATTTAGCCAGAGATGTAGGACTGAAAGGGGAGGCAAAGGTGTTGCAGACAGCTCAGCTCTGGGTGCTCCGTGTCCTCACCTTCTCCCCCTTCCCAAGCGGGTGGACGGGGCAGGTCCCGCTGCCAGGTGCGTGGGCAGGGCCCTGGCGCGGCCACCGCGGAGAGCCAGGGGCCGTGCGCTGCTCTCTGCCCCGCAGCCTCAGTTTCTCGGTGCATGGGCAGGAACTTGCTCCTGGGTTTATAAATATTCAGCGCCAGCGAAGCCCATTAATGTTGCATTAGGGCTGTGAATCGGAAAGCCCCAAAGCCAGGCAGCTCCTGCTGCAGCTGCAGCGCCATCCCGGTCCCGCCCATCCCGCTCCGGCCGGGGCTGCCAGGACAACACATGGCTGCAGCAAGGTGCTGTTGAAGGGCATTGCCTTCAGGCCTGCCACTCCAGCACACCTGGCACAGGTGGCACGGGCGGGTGGAAGAAAACACGGGCGTGGTGTGGCGCTCTCGGTCCCCAGATCTCCCACTCCCAGGAAATGCAATGAATGGAGGCTGAGGGCTGGCTGGGTTTTTCTGAGCGGGGTGTGCTGCGAGCCGGACGTGACCCCCTGGGGCAGAGGATCTCCAGATCTGGCCAGCTTTTTGGGAGAACAATGGGAAGCCCCTTGGCTGCAGAGTGAAGCTGACTCGGTGTCTTGGGCTGCTCCCTCCACCCGGCACAGAATTGCATCTCCAGGAATAGGCAGGAACGCGCGTATTAAAACAGAAGCTGGAGAAAGGAGTTACATCTGTGCAAAGCAGCGATCCAAGTGTTACTATCGGGACCAAATTTTCTCACTTCCAGGAGAGCAGCTCTGAATGTGACAGTCTGCAGACTTGGGCATCAGTTCAGCCAGCTCCCTCATCTCCCCGCACCCCGCAGACCCAGCCAGCAGCCGTGTCCCCTGCACTCCTGCAGCAGCCAGCGAGCCGGAGGGGATGGGAGGAGCAGGAGCTGCCTGGGAAACGGGGTACACAGCGGGAAGAGGAGGGGTAACGCTTTGGGGTGCCAGCGTGGAGCAGGCGAAGTGGAGAGAGGGGCTGGGAATCACTGACATGGAGGGCGCGATGAACTCGTGGAGGTTCAGCCCAGCCCTTGCGAGTGAAAGGCCCCTGCTGCTTGTGCCAGTGCTGATGTGGGGGGGATTGGCTCCCCAAACCTCCGGGGTGAGCTGGAGGGAGTGGCCGTGCCTGAGAGCTGCCAGCTGCCGCGGGGCTGCTCCGGAGGCGGCTCGGTTCGCTCTCACCTGGCAGCTGACAGAGTCACTGCTGGCTCCTGCCCGCCGAGGGGACACCCTCGTCCCTCTCTCCTTGCTGCTGCTCTGCCTCTTCCCCACTGACTCTCCCCGCTCCTCCATCCAGAGCTTGGAGGAGTCCCAGGGGAGCCCACGCCTGCCTGGCGTGCAGAGAGCCCGAGGGCAGGATGTACCTGCAAAGGATGTCAGGGTCTGGAGGAGAGGAGGGGCGGGCTGGGTCCCTCCGGGCTGGGGCAAGGTTCAGTGGCTCTTCAGGATGCCTGCAGCCTCCCTCCCTAAGGGCTGGGAAGTGCAGGAAGCTGTCTTTGAGCTCCTGGAGGAGAAAAGGACCGAGACAAGAAAGAGCTTAAATTAATTTCTGTAGCTCACCTGAGATACTGAACTGACAATAGCGAAAAATAAAAAAGGATGAGAAAAGGGGAGGTGTATTTCATCAGAGATAAGAAATCCATTTGATATCAACAAATGTTAGAGACCATGAGCAGAAGTCACCTGTCCTGTGTAGTTTAGATAGGGAATCATGACGAGATAAGGAAAGGTCATTTAGAAAAGCAGCAAAGAATAGAAGCTTTGCCTGTTGAGAAATAAATTCTGGGAGGAGTATGTTTCCCCAAATTTAAAGATGGGGAAAAACTGAGCATTCAAGGAGTGGAGCTTCTGTGGGTAGGCAGTGGCACCTTGGTGCTTCACAGCCAAGCAGGTAACTTTATGTGGATGGAACTGGACTGCCAATCCTTAGGGAAAACCTTTGAGAAGAGAAAAACAGCAAGAAACTTCCAAGGAAGAAGAAAGCCCAAGGCTGCCGTTTTTCCAGCTGAGCTGGGGGGGCACTTTGAGGTAAGCCACACTGCAATCTGCCTTGTTGGCTGCCACCCCAGTCAGAAAAGTAGGGTTTAAAATATCCCAAGGTCCATCCCTGCTTATTGTGAAGGATTACACTTTGTGACTGGAAATAGTGACACCACTGCTGTGTTTTGTTACACTGAGCTTTGGTGCCACTGGTGCTAAATGAACTCAGCTTTGACCAAAGGGTGCCTCACCTTCCTCCTGCATCTCCTGGTGAAAATCAGGGATGGTAGGATGCACATCAGCACAGTGGGTGCAACTGCCTTGAGCTGAGAACCCAGAGTTCATAGGAGAACTGGATTCCATGGGAGTCGTGTGGGGGTGTGGAACACTGCTGAGCATCTTCCAGCTCTGACCTTCACCAGCAGAACTTCAGCAGTGCCTGGGTCAGCCTGAGACCTGGCACTGGCAGGGAAGCTCCCTCCTTTCCTGTCTTTTGAAAACGGCATTTTTATTTATCAGAAATGGCTTTTTGATGAAAGGGACAGAGAGGAGAGGGGAATCACTTTTTGGAAGTTATTCCATAGAATCATAGGAGTATTTAGGTTGGAAAGGACCTCAGCATTGCCCAGCACAGGGGGACAATCACTGCCCTGGTCCTGCTGGACACACTATTTCTGGTACAGGCCAGGTGCCCTTGGCCTTGTTGGCCACCCAGAGGAGCTCACATGGTACCAGTGTGACCCAGCAAGTCCTTCACTGTGGCACCTAGCACCAGCAGCAACCAAACCTGGGCTGGGAGGCTCCTGCCTGGTCTGCACAGCAAGTGGCATCCAGGAATTTGGGGTCTGCATTTGTGGTGGGGAAGATCCTCTTCAAGGGGGCACAGCCTCAAGGTTCACCAGGGGAAGTTCAGGTGGGACATCAGGAAGAATTTCTTCACTGGAAGGTGGCCAGGCGTTGGAAGGGGCTGCCCAGGACAGTGCTGGAGTCCCCATCCTTGGAGGTGTTCAAGGAATGACTGGATGTGGCACTCGGTGCTCTGGGCTGGCTGACAGGCTGCTGATCAGTCAAAGGTTGGACTTGGTCATCTTGGAGGTCTCTTCCAAGCCCCTCTTCTTGGAGATCATTTCTTGAAGCCTTCCAGGGGTGGTAACTCCACCACTGCCCTGGGCAGCCTGTTCCAATGCCTGACCACCCTTCCAGTGAGGAGATCCTTCCTGATGTCCCACCTGAACTTCCCGTGGTGCAGCCTGAGGCCATTCCCTCTCACCCTGTCCCTTGTTCCCTGGGAGCAGAGCCTGACCACCCCTGGCTGCAGCCTCCTGTCAGGGGGTTGTGAAGAGTGAGAAGGTCCCCCCTGAGCCTCCTTTTCTCCAGGCTGAGATCCTCCAGCTCCCTCATCTACTCCTGGTGCTCCAGATCCTTCCCCAGCTCCGTTCCCTTCCGTGGACACGCTCCAGCCTCTCAATGCCTTTATCAAAGTGAGGAGACAAGACTCAGGCAGCAACACAACCCAAGGGAGGGGTTTGCAGAGGCTGAAGGAACCACCTCCAAACTCCACGAAATCCCCTCGGGAATAGCCCAGGGAACCCAGGGAATAAGCTGATCATCTGCGGGGGCAGGGAAGGAATTTGTCACCATCTGCCTCTTGTCTCTTTGCTGTGGGGAGTAATAAGCAAGTGAGGAAGGGAGGATTCAGCAGTGTTATTAGGTGGAGAACGGCGTTATTCCCCCTGTCTGCACCGTATAAATGAGTGTGTATTTTTCATAATGGGGGAATACATGCAGGGAGAGAGAAAAAATGTTTTAAAAAAGAAAGAAGGAAAGGGGGGAGGGGAGAAATGAATCGATATAACAGAAGCATTAGGGCACTCAGGGGAGTGTTTTACTGGGGCCATTAATATACTTCTCAGGTGGTAAAAGCCACTTAGCCTTTAAAAATGATAATGAAATGTTAACTACCCAAAGCATTATTGCTGAGTCACGGAGAGCCAGGCAGCCCTTCAGCTCCCATCTGATCCAGGGGTGCTGGCAGGGCTCTCACCAGCCCTGGCCAGCGTGGGGAGCACATCCC
Source organism: Chaetops frenatus (assembly GCA_013400775.1). Taxonomy (NCBI): domain Eukaryota; kingdom Metazoa; phylum Chordata; class Aves; order Passeriformes; family Picathartidae; genus Chaetops; species Chaetops frenatus. Next base: position 61,792 of record VZTR01027421.1, on the reverse strand, counting down.
ACCTCCAGCACACGGCAGCCCAGCTCCCAGCAGCCCTGCACTGCTGGCACGGCTGCTCCAGCACGGGCACCCCTGCCAGCCGTGCCCCTGGCCCCAGCTCCTCACCTGCCCACCACGGGATCATCCATCCAGCCCCAGGCCATTCCTGATTGCCTGGGGGGGCTCAGCCCCTGGGAGGGCAGGGAGGAGTGAGGCTGATCAGACCCAAATGCTGCAGCCACGCTGCCTCCAAGCCCAAAGGAGCAACACGGGAATCGGGAAGGCCATTTCCACCACCATTTCCAAAGATCCATGCACAGGGATGCTCTGAAGTGGAAGGCTGCAGATGCCCTGGGCTCGTCTGGCTGGGTGGGGAAGGTGTGGCCCTGGTTTTCAGCCTGAGATGTTTTGATTTCTAAAATTCTGTTCTCACGGAATGCTGAGTAAACATGGAGAAATGTTTTTGCTGAGTTTATCTTGTTTTGAATTCTTGTTAAGAGGAGGAACTTCTTGATGGCCCTCTGTTTTGACCAATGTGATTGAAGAGGTGTTAACTTTGCCCACCAATCATATGGACCTGTGTAAAATAGTACATAAGGAGCTAGAAATGTCAATAAAGTAGAGTATTTTCTGACAAATGGAGTCTGTGTGTCTGAATTCGTGTCCTACAGCGACAGGGAAGCTCAGGATGACGAGTGCCATGAGCTGCTGAGCCAGGGCAGGGGTGTGATGTGCAAGGGCATGAGATTCCCTCTGGGCACTCAGGAGATGGCACAAAGCAACAGTGGAGGCCTTATGGATTTTTAGTCTACAAACCCTTGGTGACTGCAGGTACCTGGCTGGTAACACCCTAAACCACTTGACCAGCATGAGATCCTGGACATCCCTATGTCAATGAATGTGCAGAGCTTTGGAGACACTGGGCATCCCAAAATTACTGACCAGCTCTGAAAACCACAGGGGTCAAATTCTGGCTGTGGTTTTTTTTCCATTGGAAAAAGTGGAGGTTCACCCTGCAAGGGGGGCAGGAATTCTCATTTCTCATCTTTTATGGATCCCTGACTCTTATTTGATTGTGAAGGGCCCAAACAGCCCCCCACGGTGTCACACGAGGAAATTCAACAGGCTGGCATGGTCCAGCAGGCTGCTGTGTGAGATGAAGGTCTTCTCCTAGGACGATTCAGTGCCCAAGCAGAAAATTAATTTCCTTCCATCCATCTGTATATGACCCAAAACCTTCCCCAGTCAGGGAGATTATGAATTTTTTTCACGAATGTGGATTGAAAGTCAGAGGTAGCTGTGAAGGATGCTGGAGGAGGACTGAGTCTCTGGGGGGACAGGGAGCAGCTTGGTTCCTGGAGGCACACCACCACTCTCATCCACTGCACCCGCTTCAGGCACTGATGGAGACCTATTTCTGGGGAATTTTTTTGCTTGGGTGAGGTTTCACCTCTGTTAGGGAGGAACTGGCAACACCTGAAAAGACCAAACACCTTTCTTTACCCCTTTTAGCCCCACACAGGAGTCACTGCATGTGCAGTGGCCAGGGATGTGTTTGGGAATGCTGGCTGAGGCACAGATCCTGGTGATTGCAGTGTGCAGGGCAGAGTTCAGGATATCACAGAAGCGTGTTTGGGACTCTTGCACACCACTGAGCAGGCTGTGAGTGTCCCCAGCCATCCTGGCCGGTCTGAGGCTGCATTTCCCCAGCAGCTTGGTGGGGGGAGGGTCCTGTCCCCCAGCATCTCTCAGGGAATGCAGCCCCAAGGTCAATCTGCCCTGCACACGATGCCAGTCCTCTTGGAGGCCAGGCAGGGGCAGCACAGTGGCAGCTGGTGCTGCATGCCCAGCCCTGTACCTGGGAGGGGCAGATGGAGGAATGGCAACACTTCCCACCTCCCTTCCCTGCCTCGCATCCACGCTTCATCCTCTTCCAGGGACGAAATCAGCAGGAGGCAGCTCTGATCTCTGCAGGCCCTGCTGGGACCCACGCTGGCAAAGCCTGGCGTGCACGATGGAGGCAGGCTCATGCCCAGGGAGCCTCCAGCCCGGCGAGCAGGGGGCTGATGCACAACCCTGCATTCCTGCCCTGCAGCTGGGGCCGTGCTCCCACCCCTAACCCAGAGGGGACGGCGTTTCCTTTGTGCCCCGCAGAGAGCCTGCAGGTACGGCGGGGAGGGCGTCTGAAGGGCATCTCCTTCCAGCGTGGCGCTCTTGGAATGAAAGGACACAGAGGGCTTTAGCGTCTGCTGAGAGAAGCGGTTCTCAAACCGCGCCTCGCTCCCTGCCTCGGGCCGTCGGGGAGCTGCTAAATGGGTCAGGCTGCTCTGCAGAGCCCGGCCACGGGGTGTGGACGGGCCAGCCCTGCTGCTCCCCAGCCCCACGGTCCCAAGGCAGCCCCGGGAGCGGCCCCTCGCCCAACCGGCACCGGCAGCCCCTCTGTTAAGAGCGAGGCAGCCGCCCTGCGCCGAAGCGCTTTATCCCCAGCGCCCGCTGTGAGCAAAATTGCCTGGGATCAGGTGGTGCGAGCCAATTTTTCTCGCAGCAGGGGCTGCAGGTAAAGCACCTCGGTGGAGAGGAGCTGGCGCTGCTGCTCTGAACTTTTCTGTTGCCCGCCTCAACTCGGGGAAGAGGAGAAGGGATATTGTGTGCACTCAAGCAGAAGCAAAGAAGATGCCAAGAGAGGAGAGAAGCAGATGGAAAAGACAGAGAAAGCTCAAGATGAGGAGAGAGCAGGAAGGAAGGAGCAGAGGAAGGATAAAGCAAGAGGGAGGTGAGAAAAGAGCTGGAGCTGGGATGCCACAAAGCAGTGGCCAAGGCAGCAAGAGAGCTGCATCTTCCCTTTCTTGTCCTACAAACCAGACACAGACGTGGCAGCAGCTAATCTTCCTGGCTCGTGAACAAAAGGATTCTTTTCATGCCAGTAATCCAAGAGCTGCCATGCCACGGCTCTCCCAGCTCATCTGCTGTGAATGCACTTCTGTGGCGTCCAACGGAACGGGTTAGCAAAATAAAGACAGATGGCAATGGATTAGCTCTAACACTTGTACTGTATCACAATGCAATCACTGCAGTCTCCTCCACTGCCTCCTCTCAGGACAATTTGCTTGTGCTGCAGCTGTGCAGCCACCCCCAGTGACACCCAAGTGTCCCAACTCCAGAGCCACCACCCTGCAGGCAGGAGAGGTTTGCTGTGGTTGTGGCCTTTGTTTCTTGGAAAACCCATCCTAGGGAGAGGCTGTGGTCAGAGGGAAGGGTGAAGGCAGGCACCTCTCCACTGAAATGGGATTTCTCCAAGGCAGACTCTGAGCTGCAATAATGAAGGAGATGCATTGATGAGAAGCATTTTTAACATCTAGACCTATCAACCCTAGGAGTGGGGATGTGGTCCATTAAATGATAAGGCAAATATATCAAGAATCCAAGGTGGGGGGTTGATGCCACCTCTTCACAAGTCAACCAAGAAGAGTTCTCGTCTTCTTCATTTTGTCCACTTTGCCCAAGTCAGGCTGGCCACAGGTGTAGAGCTTGCAGAGAGCCCAGGGCCAGGTGATGTGACAGGAACATGCATTTCTGCTGGACACAAAGAGTGCTGGAGACAGCCTGGCTTTGTTTAAACTGGGACATTTTTCCTACAGTTTTCCAGCCAGAAGTTATGTGGGAATTCTAGCATCAAGTCCCATGAAGAGCTGATCTTTACAACTTTGTTGGTAATTATCCTTTCCAAGTGCACAAGGAGTTTGGGTTGAGCTGTGTCCTGTGGCAAGGGAAACTTCACCCTAAGGTGTCAGTGAGGCCTGTCTGAGCTCAGTTTTACTGTGTTTGGCATCTCTGATGCTGCTGGTAACTTCAGGGATACCCAGGTTCCTCAGGGAGGACACGTTTCTTTGCTGCTAAAGGAGCCTCCTCATCTCTTTCAGTCAGTTCATGGGATGTCTTCACCTCTGACCCTGTGATTTGGGAAGCCATCCCTTCTGAATCCTCATCCAAGACCACCACAAAAGCCAGCAGTCCCATTTTGTCAAGAAGATGCATTTTCCCCTGCAACTGAATGTTTCTTAGAAGTCCTGCCAGGTACAACTCAACCAATTTTTCTGTCACTGGTCACCTAGAGCTCATATAAACAAAAATGATCAAAAACTCTTGCTCCCTGAAAAACACCAAGACTTAGTTTTGACAAGAAGATAACCTTGTCTGTGCACTGTCTTTGGAATGGTACAGTTTATTTACAACCTATAAGAAAGATAAGGCTCTAAGCAGCCTGGTTTAGTCTTTAAATTAGCCCTGCCTTGAGCTGGAGGATGGAGCAGATGACTGCTCAAGGTCCCTTTTCAGCTCTGTAAGTGGAAGATCCCACTGGGATGCTCTAACCTTGCAGCTGAGTCCAACAGCTCGGAGCTGAACCTGCCTGGTGGATGTTTTGAGTGTCCAGTCCCACCTGCCAGCCTGCTTAACCAAACTGTGTTCCTCAGTGTGGCCGTCCTTATGGATGTCCTTTGCTATTTCCTGTGGGTCTTTGGTCAGTAGTATTCCCTATAATCTGACTTTCGCCTGAAAATATCAAGTTTGTTCCAGGATGCACTGGAATTATGTGCTGGGTTCAGTTCTGGGCCCCTCACTACAAGACACTCATGGAGGTGGTGGATCGTGTCCAGGGGAGGGAATGGAGATGGGGAAGGGTCTGGAGCATGGTTCTGATGAGGAGTGGCTGAGGAAACTGGGGGGGTTCAGGTCCCAGAGCAGAGATGGAAGGAGGTGTGTGGGAGCGCCTCTGCCACCCGTGACACCGCTGCCCACAGGAAATCCCGGAGGGAACTACAAGCTGGGAGGTGATGGAGGATGTGGGGTGAAGAAAGCAGGGTGCTTTGGGAAAGGTAGGTGACCCCTGCAATGAGCTCTGACAAAACCCTGGTGCCCTCTGCACTCAGATGCATCCCTCCAAAATGAGAGGGAAGGAGGCTGGTGTGGCTTGGCCCTTGCTGGAGTTTCACATTCCTGACAGGCTGAGCAGTTCTACAGGAATGGCTGCTTGAAGCAGGGCTGTCTGCAGCCCCTTGCACCCCTGCCCTCTGGGAAAGGCACTGGGAGAGCAGAGGCAAGGGTGTGGTCCAAGCAGAGCTGTCAGTGCTCATGCAGAGTAGGAGCTTCACTGCAGCACCAGGGAGCAGCCCACCAGCCAGGCAGGGACACTGCAGGCTGAGACCTTCTCTGGACACCTCCTGACACTGATATCTTTTCCTCAAGGAGCCAGAAATTAGAATTACACATCCCAGAGCCCAGCCCAGAAGGAACAAACACTTCCATCACCATGACAGCATTAGGAGCTTGCCCACTGGAGAAGCTGGGAAAGCAAAACATCAAACAACCCTCCTTCCACAGCCTGAACTCCTTCAACACAGAGCATGGCATGTTTCCCCCTCGTAAAATGCAAGACTTATTCCTTTCCTGCTGGCATTCTGAGCTCTGCCAAAGCCAGGCTGAGCGGGCAGCCTGGATTTTGACACTTCCTGTCTTCAGGGCGCTTGAGTTTTTTGCAACCTCCTCTTTGTGTTTGCTTTTTCTTGTGCAAGGTGGAATAGGACAGGCAGCCAAGCAGCAGGCAGGGAGCGTGTGCTGGTGACAGCCCGCCAGGGCATCCCGGGCTGCTCCAGGATGCTGAGAACAGACAAGCCATTATCACCCCTCCCATGCCCAAGAAGGGTCTTGCCAGGGGTGATTGCAATCCCAGCCCTCAGCACAGCTTCCCATGCAAAGCACACACGGCTTTTAGGGATGCAGTCTGACTGTGTGGAAACCAGCAACTGTTCCTTTTGCCAGCTGACCTGCTCAGAGGCTGCTTCCAGCTGCTCTGTCCCACCTTTCTGCTTCCCATAGCATTACCCCTCCCCAGGATTATGCCATCCTTGCTTTTCTGCACTCCTGCCACTATCTCCAAGGGCTCCTGGAGGCCCAGCCAGGGAAGCCTGGCACTTTGGACAGTTGTGTCCTCCTCGGGAGCAGAGTGCCTGTTTGCTTGCTCTGCGCTGCAGCTCCCTTCCCGTGCACCCCAAAAGGCAGTTGCTGCTGCTGCTGTGGAAGCTGCAGGTGCTGGTTCAGCCCCTGCCCTGCCAGGGCCTCCCTGGAGACCCACACCTGGATCCTGCAAGTGAAACTGGAGCCTCCAGCACACAGCTCTGCTCCCTGTGATGGCCGTGGTCACTCGGTTTGTAGTTGGCTTGGGAGCAGGTGGGGATAAGGGGAAGAAAAGGAGCATTGAGGTGGACAGAAACCTGGAAAGGTTCATCCACAGCAAAACCATGGAGCTGCAGCCAGCAGAGGATGATCATCTTCATAAACCTCCTAGGGCAGTGCTGCAATTTGCATCTGGATGCGTTTCATTCCCTATCAATGCTCATTAGCAGCTGCCCGGCACTGAGCTGCCTGCTTGGGAATAATTAGTCCCTTTCTCTGAAGGTCATGGCAGTGCTAACATGATAACTCCCCCTTTTTTTTTGAAGGTGCAGACAGCTGGATGCTGTGAGCATCCCTTAAAGTGCTCCTGTGAGAGGGACCCAGAACACACAGGCAGTGGGGCAGCACGGGCAACCAGCCCTGCTGCTGCTGCTGGGCTTCCTCTCACAGCCAATATCAAAGTTGCATGACTTACCAAACTCTGCTGCTTGAGCTGGAGACAGCAAAGGTCTGGAACACAGGGGGAAGAAGGGAATAAACCTGAGAGGCAGCGTTCTGTTTGAGTTTTTGCTCCTACTGTAAGCTCAGGGCTCTTTGTTCGGTCATTCACAGGCAGAACAGCAGCTCTAGGGCTGGGGTTTAGGTGGCTGGGTCACCATTACTCTTCCCTGCCCTCGAGCCCATGGGCTTGAGCACTGAAAAGTAATTTTCAGTGACTCATGCATCAGTGTTAGCCAGCCAAGGGAGCCCCAGGGAGAGAGACTCTTCAGAGAACAGCCTGTGCAAATGGGAGCATGGGAGCTGCTGCCTCGCAGCAGACTGGCCTCCTGCTGGGGTTTGTGGCCAGCTTGGGGAGGCTGCCCTTCAGCCCCCCACAGGACAGGAATGCTCCCCTTCCAGCTGTGGATCCACCACTTTCCACCGGTGGGCACAGAGATGCAGAGCTGCAGCCGCTCCCAGGACTGGTCTGAGCTGCCTGGTGGCTGTGCCTGTGCTCAGGAGGCACAGGGCAGCTGGGGAGGTGTATGGCAGCTCCTCAGAGGCATGAACTGCCTGGCCACGCTGCACAGCTCAGGACAACTTGCACCTCATGTGCCTGGGGAGCCTCTGGCCCCAGGCCACAGCAGACACCTCTGTGGGACAGGAACTTTGCCACCTCTGGCAGCTGGCTCTGGCTGCCCTTGACAATTCCTGTGCTGCAATGTCTCCTCGCTGACTTGTGGCCATCACTCCTGGCTCCTCCAGCCCTGCCTGCTGTGGTTATTCTCTGCTTCCCAAAAAGCATCAGGTGTGCAGTGCAGGATGAGAGATTTTGGCTGACAAGGGCCAAAGCAATGTGACTTTGGCCAGGTCTTTGATGCTTCATCAGGGCTTTGTTCTCCATGAATTTAAAGGAAATTATCTTCAGGGCATGGCACAAGGTTCATCAGCCCTCCTTCAGGTCAGGGTGCTGTTTCCATGGCCGACCCCAGCCCAATTTTATCAAGAATTCCCAGCACAGACAAAAGCCAGTGCCCAGGTCTGGGGGCCCAGCACAGCAAGGAGCTGGAGCTGCTGCAGCCAGGCCAGAGGAGGCAGCAGGAGGAGCAGAGGGATGGAGCAGCTCTGCTGGGAGGAAAGGCTGGGAGAGCTGGGATTGTTCAGCCTGGAGAAGAGAAGCTTTGGGGTAACCTAATTGTGGCTTCCAGTACACAAAGGGAGCCTGCAAGAAAGATGGAAAGGCAATTTACCAGGGTCTGGAGTGACTGGACAACGAGAAATGGCTTCCCACTGACAGAGAGTGGGTTTAGAATAGATATGAGGAAGAAATTATTTCCTGTGAGGGTGATGAGGCCCTGGCACAGGTTGCCCAGAGAGGTTGTGGATACCCCATCCCTGGAAGTGTCCAAGGCCAGGTTGGACAGGGCTTGGAGCAACCTGGGACAGTGGCAGGTGTCCCTGTCATAGCAGGGGGTTGTAATGAGATGATCTTTACGTTTCCTTCCCACACAAACCATTCTATGGTTGTATGAATATGGCCTTTGTGTAAACATGACACAGAAAGACTTTGTTACACGAGAGTAACCTGCTTTTTAAAACTTTAAATAAGGGCATAAAGCATAACCTGGAGGTTATGCTCTATTCAAGCTCCCAGGCAGGCAGATAGCTGTTTTACCTGATTGAATCCACACAGAGGCAGTTTCTTATTAAATAGACAAGAGGTACTCAATCTGTTAAAACCTTGCATGAAGGTGAAGCACGTTTTGATGTCTCTGCAGAAGGCTGCATGCTCTGTTGAGACAGGGACTGGCAGTATTTTGTGTTTTATGCAGCACCTAGGAAGGCTGGAGTATAAAACCCAGCAGCTGCAGTCCCTGGTGTGGGATGCCAGTGCACGCACAGCATCGAATATCAGTGCAGCTGTGGGTCACTGTGGGATGACTTGATGATGAGAGACTTGCATAGGAAATGAGAGAAAATAATCAGGCATTGAGGGCTGGCTGCTCCTCCCAGCCCTGCTCTGACCACGGGTCACTCTCAGCAGCTGAAGCACTGGTGGCTGCTTGGGAGCTCTGATCCAGCACCAGCTCTGGGGCTGTCCAGGGTTCTGGACTGGTTTCTGTTTGCTTTGTTCAGGTGGTGGAATGGGTACCAAGATTACCAGGACATCTGTGATCCTCAGGATGCTCTGGGCTCAGCAGCCCCTCCCTGTCCAACTGCAGCTCCCTTTCCTGAGCGTGGAGTCAGGTCTCCAGTCCTGTGTTCTCCTGAGGAATAGCATCATCTCTAATGTGTCTGCTGAACACTTTTAAATTGATCATTGACTAAAACTCCTGCTGTTGGCAGGGGTGCTGGCAGATGCTCTGCATCCAGCTGATCTGGCCCCCAGGAAAGGCACTGAGGTGCCGGAGTGAGTCCAGAGAAGGGCAGTGGAGCTGGTGAGGGGTCTGTGATTCTGTGCTACAGCTGGACATTTCTTGTTCTTCATGCCCAGAGGTAGCTGTGCAGAGCTTCCTGTTCCCTCTTAGGCTAGAAACAACCTAGTCCTGACTCCCCAACCCTCCCCCATGTCTCAGGCTTTTTCTTCTTGCAGTTCCCCAGCTCAGGCCCTCAGGATCACAGCTCTAGGATGGGTTGGAGTGTTCTAGGGAGGTGCTGAGGGTGCTGAACTGGCAGAGATTTTCAATCCATGAATGGCTGTTAAAGAAAGGCTATTTCATGTGGTTCTCCACATAAGAACCACTGGAAGAAGTACAGAAGAGTCCACCTCAATCCTCTGAAATCCATGTGCCACTGAGTCCCACTGAGAAAAACCCCAGAGCCTCTCATGCAACCTTCTCCCAGGCAGCTTTCCATGTTCACTCATTTTTTCTATTTCCCCTTCTTCTGAGGGCTCACTTTGTCCCTGTAGGGTCGTGTTTGTGTGTCTGGGTGTTGGCTGGAATTTCAACCAGCTCCTGCTTCTCAGGACAAATGCTCAAAAGTAAAGGCAAGATGAGGCTCTCAGACCCCTGCTTTGTTTTGCACACACTTAAATAAGCCCAATATTTTACTGCAAACTCTTTCAACTCATTTTGCTTGTTCCCAGTCCCTCCCATCCTGGCCTCAGTGTCTTTTGGGTCCTTGCTATCCCCAGGTCCTTCCTTCACATAACAACACACCAGAGCAACAAATTCCTTCCTACATATTTAAACAGCACTTGGCCATGACCAACTCACGGCAGCATTGGCTTAGAAAGATTTATTTAAATTCACTGAAGGGTGAAGGCAGTGCCCACCAATCTGATGGCAGAGCTTGATTTTCGTGGCTGTGGGATGTGTTATTTAATAGGTTTTGCAGGCACAACAGTTCTCCTTGGAGTGCAACAGGGCTGGGGAACTGACCTCTCCTCTGTGCCTCTGAATGCCTCCCCTCAGCTCCTGTGCTAGCAGGGCAGAGCCTGAATATTTCACCATTATTGGAAGATAGTTTAATCCTCTTTGTAACTTGGCAGAGCAGATTAGAGTTTCTTCTATATTAAATTAGAGGCTTCTCTAAAGCATCCTAAAAAGAGCTCATTTCATTAGCATGCTGTTGATTTATTATTTATAATGACTGTTTACAAAACAGCCTGCGAGGATGACGAGGCCCCAGTCAGGTGACTGCATATTTCCACAGGCAGATCCAGCCCTCCAGAGCAACCTGCATGCCTGGGCTCTGCAAAAAAAAAAAAAAATTAGCTGCTGATTAGAAGTGATTTGCAAGGAGAGTTTAAACATGCTAATCCAGCTCTGGTTGGAGGAACGTTGTTGTGATGAAGCTCATGGGGGAAGTTAACTGAGGGTTTTAGTGATGTTTGCCATGGGCTGTCCACGTTTGCTTCTTTCTTAGGAACATGGAATCCCAGAATGGGTTGGGCTGGAAGGCTCTTAAAGCTCATTTAATTCCACCCCTGCCATGGGCAGGGACACCTTCCACTACCCCAGGTTGCTCTGAGCCCCACCCAGCCCAGCCTGGAACACTTCCAGGGATCCAGGGGCAGCCACAGCTTCTCTGGGCACCCTGTGCCAGGGCCTGCCCACCCTCACAGGGAGGAATTTCATCCTAATGACGTTGGTGAGGCAAGAATTGGTGCAGTCCCACATTTCCCCTTCCTGGTCTCCTCCTGTGAGCACCATCCCTTCAGTGGACTGGTCTCAGATGTTGTGTCACCAGCTCCTGACCCTCCCCAGAGGCTTGTGACATTTTAGCATCTTCAGCCTAAACTGGAGTCATTGAGTCCTCTGGGGCTTGACAGGAACCCGGGCCAGTATTGCCCCTCCACCCCCTCCTGTGCTGGAGGGGTCTCGCCAAACCCACTTTTTCAACAATTTGCATCCCTTGAGCAGATCAGCAAAAGCCTGAGGAGTGCTGACCTTGGTTCTCAGGGTTCAGGTGGTTCCTTTACCCTGCCCAGCAGCAGGAGGGGACAGGTGAGTGCTGCACAGGGTGGAGCATCCCTCCCTTCAGCATCAGCCACAGAAGCAGCACCCAGAGCACGGGTTACTGGGGCTGCTGGGGAAATGGCCGGGGATCTCTGGCTGTGCTGAGCCCAGCAAAGGGAGGGGATGGATTGCTCTGCTGCAGGGGCACAGCCTGAGAGCTCCAGGCAGCAATGCCAACATCAGGTGCTTGGCTGACGTTGCAGGTGCTTTTGTCCAAAGGAATCAGGCTGGGTTGGGCTCCTTTTTTGGGAGCAACTTTCTCCTCTCTTTGTTCTGCACCTCTGGTAACTTTTGATTCAGAGAGTCGCTCAAAAAGTCGCCCCCAGATAGCGTCCCTTGGCCTTCAGGAGGAAAACACCCTGCCCTCTCCTACATGCAAGGGCAGAAATCTGACAGAGTGAAGCCAGATATCTCTCCTGAAGCTGGGCTTTCAACACTCATCCTGGAGGCAGAAGGTCCTAGCCCCTCCAGCAGGACTGTGCAATCCCTGCAGGGCTCCTAAAGCCACATCAGCTGCTAAGTGGAGGTAAAACAAGAAGTTGTGGCTGCTGCTAAATGACAAATCTTCCATGCAGGATTGAGAAAATGCCTCCAAATAAGTGTGCTTTGTTGTTGATTTTGTTGGGGTTTTTTCTTTTGTTTTGTTTTGGGGTTTTTTTGGTTCTCATGTATTTTTTTTTTTTTTTTAGAGAACACAATTTTCCAATCAGGCGATAAAAAAAAGGGACCAACACTGCTTCGGCACAATATTCTCCTCTATATCACTTTTCCTCCAGAGGAAGCACTAAGGGAAATCTTCAGATTGCATCCAGGCCTGGAATCCTCAGCACAAGAAGGAGGTGGACCAGCTGGAGGAGGGGCAGAGGAGGCCACAGAGCTGCTCCAAGGGCTGGGTTTCCTCTGCTCTGGATCCAGGCTGGGAGAGCTGGGGGTGTTTACCAGGAGAAGAGAAGGCTCCAAGGTCTCCTTAGAGCCCCTGCCAGTGCTCTGAGGATCCGAGGGCTCACTGCCCCTGCCACCTGCACCTCTTTGTCCTGTGCACTCTTGGGGCAGCTTGTCAAATGATTCCATGCAGCTGCAGAGAGTTCCTTCTCATTTAATCAACCTCAGGTGGTCCCTGAAAAAGCGGCTGAATGCAGTCCTTTTTTTTTTTTCCTGAAGCATGATGTCTGAACTCAGCTTATTGGGTGGATCTGCTCTGCTCCACCTTGGACCTCAAGTCCCTGTCTCTGTGTTGGGCCAGAAGACAATCTTTGCTGCCTTCAAACACCCCTCCAGAACTGGTAGGAATTCCAGGATCAGCACATCCTCTCTTCTGAGAGGAGGATCATTGTTCAGTGGCGTGTAACTGAGACGTAAAGCACCTGGGTGGGAAATCAAGGGCAGCACTTTCCACACAGGTACCTGTGGCTCCGTCAGCCTGAGACAGAACAGGGACTCGGGGCTTTTTGTGTCAGATAGATTCACGTTCCCAGGCCGGCAAACCCCTCTCCTACACTGAGAGGCTTCGTTGGATTTTCTCATGCCCCTGGGGAAGGCACTGGCTTCTCCCGTCCCTGCCTTTCAGATGCGCTGGGTCGCGCTCGGGTCAGCTCTGCCAGGGGCAGGGCACTGTCACTGCAGCGCTGCTGTCTGGCTGTGACACGGCCCCTGCGACCCCCCCTGCCACGGCATTGCTGGCACCTCCCACCCCGGCAGGGACCCGTGCCCGCCTAAGGATGAGCAGAGGTATCAGCAGCTGGGGATGCACAGTCCAGGGGTTTTGCCTCTGTAGCAACAGGGCACGGAAAGAAGGACAGGGTTTCACCACAATCGAGAGAACAGCAGAAGCTCCTCCCCCCCCAAAAAGGAGCCCCGTTTATTATGGATACACAATTTATAGGGTTTGCAAAGTGAGAGAGGATTGGAAGATGAAATCCCACCTCTCAACCAGACTGGCCAGGTGATCAGCCCATCAGATTCCCTTCTCCAGGAAGGAATGTAAACAAAGCTGGTGTTTTTAGTACAATGTGTGAGAAAATCTGACTGGAGAATATAATCTTTTCAGAAGGCTTTCAAAAACAGGGAGACATGCCTCCTCTTTTTGAGTCACGAATTGTTTGTGAGCAGGTCCGGGACTCTTTGCCCTCCTCCTTTCAAAGTTTTTCCTCCATCCTCCCATCCATCCCCTTGAATTCCCTCATGTGCTGAGTGTCCTGTTTTTTGGCCCCTGTGTGGGTTGTAGGGTAAAGCAGCACCACTCAAACACCCTGTATCTGCATCTGATAACTTCTCATGAGGTCACATCTGCTCTGTCTTGCCCTGCTGGACTCACAGGAGCCCAGAAGATTTGCCCCTGAGCACCAACCTTGTCTCCTCTGAGTTACTCGGGAACGTTAACTGTCATCAACCCATGGGTGAGGCAGCCCTGTTCCTCCCAAAGGTGTTCTCCCTCTCAAGAGCTGGTCCATTTTTAAAGCAGGGAAATCCCAAGCTGCACAAACACACCATAAGTCATTTTCTGTCTCTTTTTATTTGTAGTTGCTGCTGCTGTTATTTTTCTACACCTGAAGGATGAGTGGTGCATCAGAAGCAGAGGGAATGACCATGTTGAATGGTAATAACTGGATTAAGAGATTCACTAGCAGACTCTCACCTGTGCTGTTTATAATGCAGATTAACTATTTAATCCATCTGTGTCTCCAGTTTCAATTCTCCATTCCCCTCATCTCGCTGTCCCCTGATGTCCTCTCTCACCCCTCCAGTGGCCTCGTAGCCGGATCCCTCCCGTGCCCTCCTCCTGGGGCTGTGGCTTTGCCCACATCCCAGTGCTGGTTCTGCTCAGTTGCTCCATGGGAGCTCTCTGAAGTGGGGGCTGAGTGCTGCTGCTGCTGCTGCCTGGCCAATGAGCCCTACAATTGCTTGGTCTCCAGGAACTGCTGTAATGGCCGTAGTGGCGGGGATGATTAATCAGGAAATGGTAAAGAAAATGCTCATAACGAAGCACTCCAATTTCTGACTTTACCAGGGGGTGCAAACTCACAAACAAGGTCATGGAAAAGAAATCCATTGAGGAATTGAGGATGACTAAATACAAGGACTTTAACTCTGGGTCAGGAAGTCTCTAAACCACAACCTATGGCAGACTGGAAGGATATCATGGGGAAGTGTTTGCCCATGATCACGCTGTCCTGTGTATTGGTCAGTGCTGGGGACAGGTGCTGAGCCTTTGCACCAAGGTGTCACACCACAGCCGTGACATCATTTACCAAATTTTGATGGTGGGGACAGAGAGTGGCCCTTGCCATGTACCATGAGATGGGGAGTGAAACACCAGGCTGGGTGTGTGTGTGTGTCACCCACCCCTCCTCTCTGCTTGCACTGGCCTTGCCCTGTGGGAGCTACACCTGTGCCCCTGGAGAAGGTGGCAGAAACATCTCCAAACTTGGATTCCTCCTTCCTGCTTGAATGCAGTGCAAAAGCAGGGCCTGGGCCAGGGTTCAAACCCCTCTGTCTTCTGTGCAGTCTTTTCCAGTGTTTAAAATTCCTCTGCCACCTTGGTGTGGGACCAAGCAGGACACTCTGAGTGCCAGACCCAACCTGTCAGCATAAAGAGGAGTGAGGTTGGCTTGAAGTCACAGGGGCATGGGAGGTCCTGGTCTCTGCTGTGACAGCACAGGCTGCACATCCTCTTCCCACTGGAATTTTTCACATTCTCTTTTTTTTTTTTGAATCCACAGAGATTATAGGAGTGTGAATGCATGTTTGTTAAAAACCCCAAATACATCCCTGAGCTGCAAAGACTGTTTTCAAATCATGGGTTTTAAAGGGGCATCTGCCACAAAGGGCTGAGGGTGGTTAATACAGCACATACCAGCCACTGGCTGACAGGAATAAGCAGCATTGCTGATAAGCTTATTTGATAAAGCCTTTGCTGGGCACTGCAGATGCAGGCTAAGTCCAGCCTTTAATATCTGTCCCAGTCCCAGGGACAGCGCTCTCAGGCAGGGCAGGGCTGCCAGGAATTATTGGAACCCTGTCCATCTCTCATGCAGCTCTCAGTGAGTCCTGACAAGTCCTCACCGTGTGGCCTTACATGTCACAGCTGTCACTGACCTGGCCATGGATCACCAGCTGATACCCAGGCAAATGCAGGCTGGCACCAAGGCTCCACAGGCAGCACAGACCCTTTTGCAGATCCAGGGGGTTATGGTGTCCTGTATTGCTGAAGCAATGATTAAATCCCACATAATCATCCCAGCTGGCCACTTCTGACCACAGAAGATATTTTCTGTTGGAAGCTGCTGACGTTGCCCCACGAGATTCCACGTTGGGGCTGGTTTATAAAAGCCTTCACATGCATGAGCTTGTCCCATCCCAAGAAATAAGGAATGGGGAGGAGCTGTTCAAGGAAAGGAAAATAGGGTGGATGTGTGTGTGTGGCCTCATCTGTCTGCTAGGGAAGACACAGGATTGCTCTGTCCCCTGGTCCTCACACAGCAGAGGGCTGTGTCCCTGTGGAATCACACCAGGCTCGGGTGCTGCTGATTGCCAGGCTACACTAACCTGACTCACAGCTGATGTCTCACCAGCTCTCATGGCATCCTGTCAATTGAGGAATTGGGAAGGCAGGATCTGGGCTCAGGGTGTTTTCAGGACATGCAAGACATGTGCCACTTGAAATGTGGCTCATCTCCCTTCTGAGCCTGAGCAGAGATGAGCTGAAGCCTGGGATCTGCACTGGGTTGGATCCCAGAGCCCGGGATTTGAAACCCAGGGCTCCCAGCTCCTTTCATGTGCCTCTCTGGAGGGGAGAGGTTATTAAGGTTATACAGATCCAGGGTCATCCCTGGCTTTATGGAGATGGCCTGAAACCAAGGAAAGGAGCTCTTAGTGACTTCTCCATCTAACACCAGCTAAAGCACAGTTTTCCAGTCTGCCCTGAGGCTGGGTTGAAAGATCCTGAAGGAAAAAAATTTGCTTTTGGGTTCAGCATGACTTGAATCCAGCAGGAATATTTGAACTTCTGGTGTCACACGTGGATGCCAGGCTGTGTCTGGAGGAGCACAGGGGCATTTCCCAGCCCTTCCATCACGGCCCCTGCATGACCAGCACTTTCCTCTACCACTGGACCTGGAGGTGGCAGAGCCTTGGTGCTCCCCTAAACCTGCTGCTGATCCAGGAGAGATTAAACCGTTATCTCTGTGTCTCACTCCGTCAACATTTTTTCAGTCTGTATTAAAAAAAAAAAAAAAAAAAAAAAAAAAAGATCCTACTATGGTTTTTTAGCACAAAAAGGGGAAAGAAGAGAACCTTCCACGTTCAGGACATTTGGGACATCACTAGAATTTCATCCATCTGTGATTGGCCCTCAGACCGTCATACTCAATTTATTTCCCAGCCAAAGTTTTTCAGCCATCTGCTCAAGTGGAACAGCTCCCAGCATTTATTCCCAATAGTGCTCCTGGGAGGGAGCGCATGGATTTTCTCCAGTACGACAGCATCACTATTTTCCAAAAAAACCCTCAGCCCAACCCCGCAGTGACTGGCGGGGAGCCCTCCCTGCTCTGCACCCCGACCTTGAATTTTAAGCAATTGATCAAGAAAACACAGAACAGTTTCTCTTCCACTCAGGACCACCGTGACTGATGTTTTTTTAAAGGGCTCCTCTGCAGAGATGTTAATGAGGTCGCCTTGGATACTCAGCTTAAAACGGTGTCGTTTCAGCTTCTTTTATGTCAGCAATCAACAGCAACAACAAAAATACACAACAACCCATCGCTGGATCTGCCCGAGGAGGGGTGGGGCACTCCTGGCAGGTGACTGGAGCAGATAGTGATTCACAGTCCACCTGCTGCCAGCAGTTCAGTGCTGAGCCTCTCTGATTGTCTACTGGAGCATCCACACAATGATCTCCGTAATTATTATCTCCTTAAATTGGAAAAAAAAAAAAAAGGACAGATTAGAAAAGCCTGATTTTTCCAGCCATCCTATTGAAAGTGCCCCACCAAAGGACTTCAGATTGGGAGTAATAGGAGGTTCAGGGACAGTCAGGGAAAGAAAAGCAGTTTCTCTGTGTGAGCAGAGGAGAGGCTGTGTGTTCTTAGGGAATTGTTTGCTGGGCTAAGACCCACTTGCATTACTCCTGCTTAATGAATTACCATCCATCAGCTGAGCTGTGAGAGTGGACCATGTCCAGGTTTAAAAAGCAGAGGGAAAAACACCTGAGGCAGGAACACCAGGCAGGTGTTTCAATGCATTCAATGCTTTGATGATCAACATTACACAGCACTCACCACGACTCCAAACAAGTTGTTTGGCTTCTCTGAACCTCCCTCTCCTGCCTGGTGAGCAAGGGAAAATTGAGTGCCACATCTCACAGGCTTCACTGGAGTTCTAAAGGAAAATGTGGAACCACTGGTGGAAAGGTATGAGCAAGTTCAAAGGAGTAGCTTTGGCAAGCACACCTTTACAAATGAAGAGAGATCAGACTGATTCCTCAATTAGCAGTTAGATTAATCACTCTGGAAATGTTTATTATTGCTTTATTGTATGTTTACTACTCCACTAATCCAGTTCATGTGAACATGGAGGACCTGCTTCTCTAACCTTCACCAGCAGTGCCCAAAGGTGGTGATAGAGAGCATCCTCAAACCCTAAAGCAGATTATCATCATGGTGTGAGTACCCCTTTCCTTTGAGGAGCTGTGGGGGTGAGCCTGGCATTCTGTCTGAGGTCTCAAAGCCCAGACTTAGACCATGGAACAACCCAGGTTGGCAGGGGCCTCAGGAGGTCTCAAGCCCTGCCCTGCACCACCAGGAGTTCTATCTTTTCTATCCCTTCCTTCAGAGAGCTGCAGAAAGCAGTTTGATCTTCCTCCTGCCCTCCTCCAGGAGGAACAAACCCAGCTGGTTTTGCCTCTCCTTGTACCTCAACCACCCACTGGTGGCCTCAGCTGGACCTGTTCCAATCTGCCAATGCTGGTTTTGTCCTAGGAAGCCCTGAACTGGACCCAGTGTTTCCAAAACAATCTCAGAAGGTCCAAACAAAGGGGATTCTCGCTCCCTTGCTGAGCTGCCTGCATCCTTGCTAACCCAGCTGAGGGTGCAGTTCTCCTCTGCTGTAGCACAGCAATGACTCGTGTTCCATTCCTGACTCACCAGCAACCCCACCTCCCTTTCCACAAAGCTGCTTCCTATCAAGCTGCTTCCCAGCCCAGCTGTCCTTCCCATCCCCTGGCCTATCCTGTCCCCCCATTAGGACTGTGCACTTGTCTGCCCATTTCTCCACTCCCTCTGAACAGCAGCTGCAGCCTCTTGGGTGTCAAGTGCTTCCCTCCCCTCTGCTTCCTTGGGTGCCAGCTGAAAACTTCCTGAGAGTGTGCCCAATTAGCCAGGCCATCAGTACCAGTCCCTCCAGGATCTCTCCAGCAATGAGCTGCCAAGTGGGCTCTGTACTGCTGATCATCACCCTGTGAGTGCAGCAGTCCAACCTGCTCTCCACCTTCCTTCTTTCCTGTTTATTGGGCCCATATCTCCCCAGCCTGGCTCTGAGGAGAGTGAGAATTGAAAGCTTTGCTACAGGCAAGGGGAACCTCTCCAATATTCCCTGATCCCCCCTGTATCCTCACAGCCAGTTTTCCTGCCTTTCCAGGCAGTCGGGTCCAGCAGGTGTGATGTGACCTTTGTTCTGCTGGGTTCAAACCAACCCATCCCTGACAGACGTTTTCCTACCCAGATCAGCAGCTTTACAACTGCACTGGTTCTACTTCTGTAAAAGAGTCTCAGAATCACAGAAACACAAAATCATTTAGGTTGGAAAAGACCTTTGAGATTACTGAGTCCAACCTTTGGCTGAAAACCACTTTGTCAGCAAGACCAGCGTGCAGTCCTTTCTTGAACACTCCCAGGGATGGTGACAACACAATGCTTGCCAACCCTTTCTCTGAAGAAATTCCTCCTGATGTCCAGCTTAACCTCCCCGGCACAGCTTGAGGCTACATTTCATCTACAGGTTGTGTTGATCCTGCAGTAGGCATGGTCTGTGCATACAATCACAGCTGCTCCTTCACCCAGAGACTCCAGAGCTCCCTGTCCAAACAGACAGCGTGGTAGGAAGACAAAGAAACGTGAGACCACCAGGGATCATTAGTCTGAAGTTGGATGTCACGGTGGTTTAGTTAAACTGCTCTTAGAACAGTTGTGTGGACAGTCCTACTCACAATGGGAAAAAAAGCTGAGTTTGTTTCCTTCTCGTTTATTGTGGACATGAGCTAAGCCAGGATGAGTGGAGGCTGCTTGAATTCTGAACAGGAATGTCCACATAGACAGTTTAATGAAGTTTAGCTAATCCAATTTGTAAAGGTTAATTCAGATTCATTTTCCTGATTGTCTCTGTGTAGATAAGGCCAAGGTCACTTCCCCAAGGTGACTGGCTGAGCCAGGCACAGGATCCACACTTCCCTTTCACCATTACTTTTCCAGGCTGGCTTGTCCCTACCCATGTACCCCCTTCATGTACAGAACACACTTTCTCACATTTTCCTCCATCAGCATCACTGATTCTTGCTGATCAAGATTACTACAAATCCTTTTCCTGGGTGAGGTAGAACAGTTCCTGGGGTCACAGCTTGCACTGCTGCTTGGAGGTGAATTACAGCACACCTACAGGAACTGGTGATGCTAAAATCCCTCCCAGGAATCCAGAACAGCCTTAGGACCTTGCTGGTAGAGGTGGGCACTTCCAAGCACTCCAGCTGGCTGACAATGCAGATCTCCTAAATCATCCTGATGCTGTTTTTTGACTCTTCTGGGCTCTCGTGTGTGCAACTGCAGCTCTCCAGGGTCTCCCAGCAAAAGCAACAGAAACAGTTTAGGAAATGAACCTCCCCTTTGCAACCCAGCCAGGTGCAGACTGTGAAGGGACCTGATGTGGGGGGATATCTGTCCCACAGTTCTTTCAGCAGGGATTCTCACCTCTGCTTCTCAGTGCTGGCCACTGCAATGCTTCAGCTGCTCATAAGGGATCGAGATCCAAAGACATTCTAGGGTATTTAAAAAGATATATATATATATATATATATATATATATATATATATATATATATATATATATATATATATATATATATATATATAATCTGACCAAAACGGAAGAGCTGCCTTAGCCTCAACTGAAAACTTTCCCAAAGGAGTTACAACCCTGGAACAAGGAGCTTACATCTCCTAGTACATGATGAATGGGTGCAGGAGCTATTCTGAACAGCAGGCAATAGTGAATGGTTACATTTCCTTGGCCAAGATGAGGAAGCTTTAAGTAACTAATTTAAAAAAAAAATCAATAGAAAGTCTTTTCCCACGATCTTTTGCCATGAGTCCTTGGCAATAATTTCAGTGCTCACTTCAAAGAATTGAGGTCTCTTTTCTGGGGCTCTTTCTACCATGGCAAAGGAGTTCACAAAGAGAAGTTGCTCGAGCCCAGTAGCTGCCTGTTAGCTTGTTGTTGTGTTTTAGGGAGGACTTGCAGTCCCCAAGTCCTTGTGATCAGGGCTCCCTGCATGGGCTGTCCTGTAACCATGATGTTGTCCACATCTCTGGTCTGTTCTTAGAAGGTAAATTCATTTCCTCTGGATTTCCTCAAGTGATCATTTCTGATGTTTCCCCACATGGCTGTCCAGCTCCTCATCCTCTTCCCCATCACTGCAGCTTCTCTCTTAGGCTTGCAGTGCCCTGAGCTGTGCAGGGCTTGGTGCCTGCTGCAAGGACTTCATTTGGGAAGTGAAGAACAAGACAAGTTGCAGAGCAGAGAGCTGGGAGTGTGCAGGAAGCAGGGGTAAGTTTTCTGCCAGCAGTGGAGAGAAGTGCTCTCCATCTCACACTGTCACTGCAGCCTTTCCCTCCACAGTCCATGGCACATCTGGGACATCATCCAGGTGAACACAATCTGTGCTTCTCACATCTGCCAAGCAGTTTCAAGAGGTCTGTCCAAGACAGTGCTGGAGGTGTGATGTCCTCTCTGTCCAGGAGGATCTGCCCCTACCCTGCTACTGCATCTAATTCGCTGAAGATTTTGCCTCATTTTAGAATTCTGCCTCAGTGCAAAATTTTAATTCTCCTTGGGCATGTGGGAATGTTCCTTCTTGGCCTGGTTCAGCTGCTGCAAGTTAAGGCAAAGCCCAAATCTACCTCACAATTACTAAGAAGGGACCTGGCTGCTGCCTCTCCCCTTCCATCGGTGTTCTGCTGTTACATTTTGCTGCTCTCCTCCTTTTCAGGAGGAAATCCCCTGGGGGCACCTGGACAGCAGAGCAGGTGGGCTGTGGGGTCTGTGTTGCACATGCCATGGAGGGACACAGCTTTCCAAGGGGGAAAGGGCAGCTTCCACAGCCAGCTCCCAGTGCCCCTGTCTCCTCTTCCCAGCCTGACAGCTTGGGAACAGGTCTGAAAGAGAGTCTGAGCTCATACCCCAATATCTGCAGGAAAATCCTCACCACTATTCCTCTCACTGGCCCAAGGAACATTAACGACAACCTCCAACTCTTCCTTTCCCTCCCTCCCAGCAGTCTATTCCTTTTAGTTTGTAACCAGAACAAAAACCACAAAAAAGGGATTACGCTACTTTCTACTATTCTTACTATTTCTACTACTCTTCTTTCCAAAAGCTTTTTGAGACAAAACAGGCAATTGGGAATCAGATCCTCAAGGAGGTGAGCTTACCTTCGCTGTGGAAAGATGGCTTTGAGCCACATCAGACCATTTCTGCTTGGTGAAGAGAGAGCCAGTCACATTGCCCTCACTGAGTCGTGTAGGATTTGTAGCATCATATTCTGGCCTGAGTTTCTCATGTTACCCCAACAGGAGGCAGGACTTAATTTCTTCTTGTAGCCCTAAAAGGCTGTCCCAAGGCAATGGGGCTCTTCTGCAGTTGCAGAGCATCTGAAGAGCATGCACAGAAGAGTTCATGTAGCAAATAAGTGTAATTTTTTTACTTAACACAGGCTAGGGAGCAGCTCTAAAGACAACCTTTCATTAGTGTCTGAACTGCTGGTCCTTTCTGTTTTGAACTGAAGCATCAGATAATACTTAGGTTCCTAAAAGATTTTTTTAATAGGAGGGAAAGATATTAATAACCTTGGATCTAGTGGGTCAATCAATTTTATTATTACTAATACAAGATCCTATTTCTTGAGTATAGGCTCAATACCCAGGATGAAGTTTAGGACCCAGCCTGGGTGCTCACTGCTTCCCAGAACCTGTCCCGTGTGTTCAGTCCTCTTCCCAATGTCTGTAACCCTCAGCTCCTTCCCATGGCCATGAGAGACTGCCTCATTTGCAGGTTTTTCTTGGTCACTTGCACTGGCAATTCCCTGTGACACAACATAAAACCCCTTGTGTCTGCTGCTGAGCTCCCTGGGTAGGTTCCTCCCAGTGCTGTCAGCCCTGAATGGTGGGCTCTGATTTCTCCTCCTGTTGCTGCACAAAGGTGCTCCTTCGATTGGCCTGGGATGGCTCAGGAAGGGTCTGTAAACTGAAGCCCACTTGGTGGAAATGAATAATGTGTTCTATGATAAAAACATCCCCTTCCAGGAGATCCCATGGAAGAGGGAATATAAATTCTTTGATTCCCATTGGGACAGCAAGGATGTTCAAAGGATTGTGAGGAGTGAGCAGCACTTCCCATTATCTAAAGGAATGGGAGGTTTGTGGCTGAAACATTGAATGAGCAGCCTGAAGGTCTGGGCTCTGTTCTAGACCAAATGTGGCCTTTCAGAGGGCTGGGCTTTCTCAAGAACGCTCAGCACTGCTCCAGTTCCTCTGTGAATGAAATCTCCTCTCATCATAACCCAGAAACCACCCTGTGTGCTTCCTATTGCCATCTATAAAATGGATCAGACTCTTCTAACCTGCTCCACAGGTTAGTGAGGTCTGTGCTGCTCAGCCACAGAATCAATCAGCACCTCTGAAAAGCCCAGGTAGGAACAGGACCTGCAGCAGAGCCTGATCCGGGCAGTTGGCAGGAGATCTCCTGGACTGGGTTCCAGTGCTCTGGAGATACTGGAGCCAAGGGCAGCTGCTTCCCAGCGTGGGGCTGTGACACACAGTTAAACAGTGTCAGGGCCAAGAAGCAGAGATTTCTTCCACCAAAAGGAGGAGGCCCTCAGGCTCACAGGTTCTGGGGATGGTTTTAGGATTGAGACCACCTGGGGTTTCCTGTACCAGGGAGCTCTCTGCTTTCCAGGGCTGAACACCCTCTCAAGGAAACCCAGGGCTCCCCAGGCTGAGGCTGTCCCAGCTTTCAGTTGTCTTGCCAGGGCCAGACCTGCGAGAGGTTCACACTCCCAGGACACCTGAAACAGGTCCCTGCAGTTGCCCTGTGACCTGTGGGAGGTGAGGCTGGGGGCTCAGTTCTACAGGAGAATTTTGATTTTCCTGGCTGCTCACTGCAGTTCTCCCCTAGCAAACGCTTTGGGCCTGCTGGCTGCAGAACATTTGTGTGTTCTGTTCCCTTGCTGCATTGTCCTGGCCCGGAGCTGCGGGCGGTTCAGCGGGAGAGCGAGCCCTCCCAGCGCCAGCTGCAGCCCGCAGCCCTCAGCCCATGCACGCACCCGTCCCCGCCACATTGCACCGAGACTACAAAGGAGAAGAAAGAAACTGCTCCTTGGCTGCTGTTCGTGCAGTTTACAAAGCCTCTTTTTGCAGAGTTTCAGACCCCAGCTGGCCAGCAGGGCTGTCCCAGCGCTGCTCTGCTGCAGAGCCCGGGGAGGGCAGAGCAGAGGGAGGGAGAGCCGGATCTCTCCTTGAGAGGAGGCTGGCACGGAATGGGAACGCTGCCACCTCAGCACCCTCACCAAGGAGTTCCTGTGCTGGAATCTGCCTGTCAAACCAGGGGTGCATCTTTGCTGGCCCACACGGAAGCCCTGTGTGCCCCCAGGGGCAGGGGGATGTGCCATGCTCTGTACCTGCTATGGGTGTCAAAGCTGAGGGAGAAACATCCTAAAACATCCTCTTCAGTGGGGATCTTGCAGTGGGGGCCTGTGCTTGGGACCCCAGACTGTACCCCTGCACCCCACAGCCCCCCTGGGCATGGCCATACGCCCTCCCCTTCCTGCAGATGCCAGCATTCCTGGCAGCTCTGCAGAGGAGGGGCAGGAATGGCTGTGGCTGTGCATGCTCCTCAGGCTGCTGATGCACCAGTGTCTTTATTCCTCAGTTCTGCTTTTGGTCACTGATGAGGCAGAAGATGGTTTTCCATCATATTTTTGGGGTGCTGCTGTTGAACAGTGTTTTGCTTTGGGCTGCCACAGGTTCTTGGCTCATCTTCTGCCTGGCCCTTGTCTGGGGGTGAGGCTGTGAACTCCTGGGGCAGTGCTGCCACACCACCCTCCCTCGTCCAGGGCACTGTGCTGGTTTCAATGATCAGGATCACATAGATCCTGGTGGGCTCTGGATTTTGACCTTGTTTGCTGTGGAGAGGGGACTGCTGGACTTCGTAGCATAACTACCTCCTCACAAGTGAAAGCTGTTGGTCCCCGAGGGAAGAACAAAGGAAAATCCTTCTGATTTGAGGCAGAAAGGCCAGTGTTATTTATTTTACAGCTCTGAGGAGGTAAACAGGGTGGCAGAATCCAGGACAATTAAAATATTGACTGAGCAAGGTTGACGTCTCAGAGACGGGTCTTTTTTTAATTTTAAAGCCTGCAGAGAGGGAAAAAAGCTGACATCATGTGAGATTTTAGAAATACAGCTGAGGAGAGGCCTCCCACATGGTGGCTGCAGTACAAACCAAGGCAGGGCCGCCCAGTTTGCTCTCATGGCTGCTCAGGATGGTTGGCTTCCCCGCCAGAGGCTTGTGCTGTGCCCCCCAGCAAGCTGCTCAAGGAGAAATGCCCAGGCTGCTTCTCTCTTCTGAGGCTGCCCCGAAGCACAGCCCAGGATCTCTGCAGCCCCTGGTCCCTGGGTACCCCGGGAATGCAGAGGGTCTGGAGGGAGGGGGGGTAACCCCCACGGACTGCACACTGAATGCCATCCTCTCTCCTCCCTTGGGGTCAATACTGCTCTTGACGTGCTCTGCAGCCACCGGAATCACCAGGGGATGTGCTGCGGCTTTTAGCATCAGGCTGTGCTCCTAGAGGGGGGCTGCCCCTGCCCGTGAGACGGGGGGTGTGAGAGTGGAGGCCACGGCAGTGAGGTGGGGACACGATTAATGCAGACCCTGGGGGTCCGTGTCCCTCCTCCCGGCAGGGAGCCTGCCAGATTGCTGTCTGCAGGGACAGGAGCAGGAGGGGGTATGGGGACGGCGGACCCTGCTGCTGGCAGCGCTCAGGGATCCTGGGAGAGATCCCAGTGCCGCGTCCAAGGAGCCCCGCGCCCGAGGGGGAGATGCAGAGCCCGCCGGCTGCCTCCCGTGGGTGGGAGGAAATCCACCTCGGGGAAAGATGCTGCGGAGGGAGGAGAAGCTCCGGCACGGCGCTGACAGGGCGAAGCTGCTGGCAGGCAACAGTCTCCAGGGTGGCTGCAGCACTGCAGCATCAATTAACCTTTGGGGAACTTCTGCCAGTGCCGCTCAGGCGTAGCCGCGGCTCCGCCGTGCCGAGCGATGGGGCGCGAACCTGCCGCGCTGGAAGGCTGCGGCCAGACTACAAAAGCCCGAGCAGGAGCCAGCCACCTGAGCCGAAAGTGCCTCTGTCTCGCTCACCAGCCTGCGCTAAGTGCTTTTATCTCCTCTCCTTGTCTTTACGAGGGCGGCTTTCTCCTTCGCGCGGTGGCAGTGCCGCGGAATGCTAATGGAGAGCGAGGGGCGGCCGCCCTCCGCAGCCCTTGGCAGGCAATTTCCTCGGGGCCAGGCCCCCCGACCCCGCTGGCTCTGCGGGGAGACTGTGACCCCCATCCTGCAGCCCTGCCCGGACCCCTCGCCAGCACCGTGCCTGCCCTGGCACCCATCCAGCTCCGCGGGACGGTACCAAAATAGCCATCCCCCCGCCAGCCAGAGGGACCCTGCGAGCCCTGAGCCCTTGCTGGCTGTGAAGCACAGATGTTCCCGCACTGCAGCCTGGCCAGTGCCAGCGGGGAGGCCGTGCCGCTGGAGAGGGGTCTGTCTCGGCACGGGGAGTTGGCCCCCAGGCAGTGGTGAGCTCACGGCTCCTGCAGCTCCCTCCTGATCACGGCTCCTGCGGCTCCAAACCATGAGCGCTGTGCTGTGCGTGCTCGTCAGGCTGCTCTGGCCCTCTGGGAAGTCCGGACTGGGAGGTCAGTGAGCAAAATGAGAGGGGAAGAAACAGAAAATAACAGCAAGGTTTTGGAAAGAGCAGCAGGTCCGGGGAGGGGTCCTACAGGGAGGAGTCTGGTCAGGCTCGTCCGTAAATCATGTGTGCTCCTGCGAACGACCTCTTCTTGGCCACTGAGCTCTGCTCTCCGGAGAGCAAGACACTCCTTGGCCAAAGCCCTCTGAGGCAGTCAGGCATCAAATTCCTGGAAACGTGGGCTAAAACATGCTCTTCATCCCAGCCGGATGCGGTGACTCTGCTGTCGGTGCTTGGGGCGCAAGAGAGCAGCCAGGGATAGCCCAGGCACCTCTGGCAGATGCTGGCTGTCACTTTGGAAGCTGTGGCAGGGATGTGCCAGGCTTCCCGCAGCTGCCCCCAGCCAGGCAAGATGCAGCAGGAGCCTCCCTCTTTCACCCCGAAAGAGATAGACTCCTTCCTGACCAGGGAGACCGTAAGGAATCAGGAGTTTGGGGTGCTGTGGCGGGACCCCCTGTATCTCAAATCACCTTTCCCAAGGGCAGGCACTCCGTGAGCTCTCAGCTCAGCCGGGGCAGCGTGGCCAGCACTCTCCCAGCCCGTGCCTCCACTGCCTGTTTCCCTGCACGCTCCAAGGGAGCCCTTTCCACGCTGCAGGGGAGCTGCAGGCAGCGGAGCCAAGAGGCAGCAGCAGCACCTGGCTCCTTCACATGCCCAGCCTGGAGACACCTTCACAGCCCCTGCCTGCTCCCAGCTCCTGCCCGGCGCCTGCCCCCGTCTGTTCCGTCACGGAAAGAGCCACACTGGCCACTCTTCCCATGATCTCACCCTGGCCAGGGCTCTGAGTCATCTGAAAAACCGGGTCCCTCTGGGGCCGAGCCAGAGCTGCCCGAACTGATGGAAAGACCACCAGGGCCTTTGGGACCAGTCTGAGCTCCACTGTTGCTCCACAGCAGGAATGGGGCTGGGACCAGCTTTGTGGGGAGCACCAGGGGTGCTGCCACAGCAGCTCTGCCTCTCCTGCAGCTCGGAGCCACCAGCAGTGATGCTCTCTCCTCGGTGAGGAGTTCAGCTTCCATGGCAGCGGGGTGGAGATCCCGCCCTGGCCCCAGCCTGTGCCGTCCTTGGCATCCCCTCTCTTGCCAGATGGTGATTTACAAACCCCCGGGGCGGGGAAGCTGGGGAGCAGCAGGGCAGCTGTGTGGCTTTGTGAATCTGCCACAGGGTGGTTTCCAGTAAGGACAGCTCATTTCTTCCAGAGCGTCTGAAAACATGAGCTGGAAACATCCCTGCCCGTAAGTGGCACCCATGGCAAGGCTTCCCCGAGGTGGGGCTGGACTTTTGCTATCAGGTCATGGCTCATGCTGTGATATTTTCTGTGTGCCTGCTAATAAGCCGCTGAAAAGACAAATCATTTACTCACCGTAGCAAGGAAAAGTCAAAGCTATCTCTCAGTACAGCTCCACTCCTGGAAATTTCCCCCTCTGCCTCATGAGCTGGGTGATGCTGGTTATTCCAGAGACTCCTACGTGCCCCTCTACATCCTTGCTACAGCCCTGCAGGGAATATGTGCTCCCCAAGACTCCTGGTGCTTGTATCACAGTGGGTGTCTGCCTTCAAGGAGGGACCTGTCAGCCTCAGAACTACCCTGAAACCTCACTTTTCCCACCAGTGGTAACACTAGAGGGGGAATTTCACCCTAACTATCAGAGCTGGCATCTCTAGGGAAAACCAACTGGTTTCCACCAAGTTTCAGGTCCAGCTGAAGGTGGGAGATGAAGGAGAACAGCAAGAGGTGGAAACAGTGCAGCCTCAAACACAACCGGAGAGCAGCTTGGTTGTCTTCTGCTCTCTTCCTGCAAGG
Organism: Chaetops frenatus; assembly: GCA_013400775.1. NCBI lineage: Eukaryota > Metazoa > Chordata > Aves > Passeriformes > Picathartidae > Chaetops > Chaetops frenatus. The sequence goes on along the minus strand of VZTR01027421.1, from coordinate 33,618 downwards.
CATCTGCATGGGGCTGTACCTGGCCACATCAGGTGTTCCTCTCCAGCTCCTGTTTTCGTTAAAATACCAAGCAGTGGGCTCACCAATGCCTAGATCTCATTGTGGTTGTTCCTCCGTGTCTGTGTCTAAGCAATGGATAAAGCCTTCTTGTCCAAAACCAGCCTTAAAATCTGCCATGACTGCTGGGAACTGCAGTGCTTTTCCTGCATAGTGAAGAGTGCTGAAATCCCCCAAAACCTCTCTCTCCATCCTGGCGTTTCAGAGTGCTCTGACAGCATTGTGGGTGTCTGGTCACTGGTCACATGGAGTCTGGCACAGCCATGGACAGAGCTTCTATGCTGACTGATTTAAGCTCCTTTAGAATGATGTAGTATGATATCATCATTATATCATACTGCTGTCACACATGTTGGGTTTAATCTGAGCAGAAACTGAGTTCCCAGAGAGCAGTATATCTTTTAAATTCAGGCTTAGCTAAATGCTTGCCATTGCAGGTTTGTTAAGGCTGAATACAAGCAATAATTGCTTCAGCTTCTCATGAACTTGGTACAACTTCGTGTGTTTTTGTGAGGCTTTACCTGTCAGCTCAGGCTCCTTTTTAATCTGTGTCCCACACAGCAGTGGGTCCCCAGCCACCCCTCTGGGATAACTACATATTTGCTGTTTATCCCAGGAATTCATGGTGTCACACATGCCATGGCTCTGGAAGTCTGCAGATAGCTCTTGTGCTGGACACTGTGGTTGCATTTAGTGATATTTTGCCACAATGGACTGAGAGTTGGAAAGCTACCTTTAAAATCTGGAGCAGCTTCTTAAAGCTCTGGAAAGTGATGTTTTAAGAGCCTCCTCTTCTTAATCTGTGGTCTGTTACAGATCTTCCACCTCTCCTTGTCCTCCCAGTTCTGTCTAACACTTGCATTCCAGAGGTGTTCCTGAACACAGTCACAGGCAGGGCTGCTAGGTGAGCATAAACTCTGCTGCAGGAGCAGGTGGATATTCCTGTCCACGAAAAACAGAGCTGCCCCAGCCCACAGGGGCCATTATGGTGTTAAAGGAAAAATCTGAGAGGTATATTTTCAATTCTTGAAGGATTTCCATCAATGGCTCATTAGGTTTATCGAGGCAGCAGTGATGTTGTCAAACACACTCTGCATGCCTACCCTGTTTTGCAAAGAACCAAACCATGTAACAACCAATTAACCCACAGACCAGTGGCTTTTTCATGACCAGTGGACACCAGTTTGGCCCTTTCCATACCTAGATAGTGGGTCTTAATTTTCTGGTTTAAAACCACTGAAGTGTTAAGAAGTGCCACACTGCTAGTCTGGGTCCAGATGCTGTCACAGCAGATGTCCGTTGCAGAGAGCTGTCACTTCTGACTTTAGTCACAGGACTAAATGTCCCCGTGTCAGTTTTGCCACGTTACAGGGCACAATCCTTGAGATGTTGTGGTGACACGACACACTTTGACTGGTTTTAGCTATGACTTTGCTTGGCTCTTTAAAGTTCTCCCTTACAACTTGCCAGCTATGGAAAGAGCTCTTTTTACTCTTGTTTTGACAGTGGAATTGATGCCAGTTTTGGGGAAACACTATAAATATCCCTGAGTCTGTGATCTCTGGTGTTAGTATTTCCTGGCAGTGCTTTCAAGAGTATCTGATTGATAAGCGCTCAACACAATGGTGAGTCCTGACACATTTTTAAGTGTTCAGAGATGTGGCAGATAACCTTGTCCCATCATCTTTGGGTGCCAGGTTGAGGGCTGGACAAAGTTTATTGATAGCCACAACTCCATCAAGGCCCACCGTATCAGCCAGTCACAGCTCAGCCAAGGGTTCACTTCATTTCCAAGGCACTTTAAAAGATTATCCTCACAGCTTCATCCAGTTATTATTTTTAGGATGGGCTGGAGGATGACAATGTTTTGGTTTCTTATAGGTCACTGTCTAGGTTCATATGGATAATTAGAGGGCATAAAGCTATTTGTTTTTTATGGGAAAGGTTACTTGGGTCTTGTGCAAGTGATCTTACATTTTGGGATACCTGATGCGAAATGGCTTCTTAGGAAACTGCCCAGTTTGTCAGTTTACTCCACCTCACGAGCCTTTTAGGCAGAAAATCACGATCATGTTTCTGGCTAACATGTCCAATTATCATTACATTTTCTTCTGCTGTGGCGAGTGACCTGCAAATCCACCGATGTTCCTCAGCAACAGTCACGAAGCCACTTCTACAACCAACTTCTGCATTGCTCCAGCTCCCTGGTGCTGAGTTGTTGGATTTTCCTCTGATGGTGCCTGGTGTCAGACAGAGCAGGACCTGCCCTTGGTGTCTGTATTTGAAACCTGATGGGAAATGCTCAGTCACCAACAGTCCCCTCCCCTCCCCGTACTCTTCAGTGCACTCCAGAGCATTGTGATGGCTGAAGATGATGAATACTATGCAGACAACACACCCAGCTGTCCAAGCAGACAGTCAGAGGAGAAATGAAGATATGCCTGCCTAAGTAAAAGTTTGATTAATTGCATTAATTAGGCCCCAAGGTATGGTTCATAAAATAAGAGTAAAACTGGTGTATTGGATTGGGGAATTGACTATGTGACAGGGAACAAACAGTGGCACGAACGGGGACTTGTTTCTGTCTGGAATGGCGTGATAAATTATCAATTAAATAATGGAGAGTGACAAAGCTGCAGTCTGTGAGAGGCGACCTCCAGCCATGGCTGTGGCCAGCCTGGGTGGGTGACTCAGCCACGTCTGTCAGTCTCTCCAGTGCTCCCACACAAGTTTGTTCTCCCATTGTCCCACCAGCACAGCCCTGGGCTCGTGGCCCTGTCAGCACTGCAGGGCATTGAACCCTCTTGGGGTGAGTGTGGACTCAGCAGCCCAGGGACCACTGGGCTCCTACAGGGACTGTAACAGAGCAGTGAGCATTCACCAGCTGCTGATCTCCTCCTGCCATGGCAGCAGGACCACCTTCTGATGGGCAAAGAGGTGAAGAGGTATTAATGAATCCCAAATACACTGGTTTTCACCTTCTCATCTCACACCTTCTCTTCTCAGTGTGTCCCATCCTTTGGCATCACCATATTTGCTCAACAGGGTCCTGTCCCAGTGGGAGAGCCGTGGGTCAGCTCAAGCACATGGTCCAGTAGCGTTTCTCCTCCTGGATCCTGGGAATGTGTGCCAGGCCTTCGTGTGGCCACGGCTGCAGCTTCCTCATCCTCTTCTCTCCTTGCTGCTCTGCACGATGGGCTCCTCACTGCTCTTCCCTCCCATCCTGCTGCAAATCTGCGGGGATTTGCCTGCTGCCAGACTTTGTGGTGTGCTCCACCCCATCCATTCCCCAGTTCCCAGCCGAGTGATGAAGGAGTTGCTGATGTTCCAGGCTGGACCGTCTGTGGAGCGCCGCTGTGTCAGTGCTGCAGGAGCGGCTCTGCAGCAGCAGCCTCTCCACATTCCTCGTTACCAGATGTTATTAATGACTCTGCATTTCCCTGAAGCCAATAGCAGGCTGGGTAAGATGTATTACCCCCTGTCCCAGGAAGCTGGTGAGAGATGCTGCCTCCCCAGTGGCATCACTTCAGTTTCTTCTAGAAGGAGGTTCCTTCAGGATCATTTCCACCAGCTCCCACTTTACACAGCATTTTCTCTCATTCTGCATTGTTTTCTGTTCCAAGATTTGTTCCCTTATTACTTTTAGTGTCACATAAAGGCCTTGACTGAGATGTAGGCTGGAGTCTGATGAACAACCTCTACAACACTTCTGCAAAACGAGTGAGCAGGTCTGTCACCAGTGTACGTGGCACGTATGATATGGAGAACCCCAGGGGAACTCCAGCACTGACAGTGAGAACTTAGGGCATGCTGGGGGCTGAATGTCCCACTCCCTCCCCTTGGGAATGGTCCCTGTAAGCAGAGGAGGGGTTAAATGCAGTGTGAGAGTGGAAACCCAGCAGAGAAACGATCACAGTTCCACCCTGGTGAATGGCTGAGTTAGGAAGATGTGCCTGGGCATTAGTTGTGTTGTCTCCATAGTGGGTGTCCAGACCATGTAATTTGTTGTTGGAACATTTCTCTTGTTGCCTCCCCTTGTCAGGGTGGGATGTTGGGGAAGTGACAGCTCTCTGGTGCTTGGTGTCTTGCTCATTCTCAAGCCATCACTGGGAACATTCCTCCCACCTCCTGTCTATCAGATTTCTCCACCTTCCATCCTGCACATTCAGAGAGGGCCCTTTCAGGCAGACCAAGACTGACCCCAGTTGCCAAACAGAAGCCAGGGTAGTTCAAAGATGGTTGAAATCCACACAACCAGGTTTTCCCTCTCTTCCTTCCTTCTTTCTTCCACAAGCCCAAGTACCTGTGCTTCCTTGTCCTGGATGGAGCAAGGGGAGCAGCTTGGGACAGAGCAACCACATACACTAGTGTTTACTAAGTGCATGCTGAGGAAGGACAGATTCCTCCCAAAAATAAAGAAATAAACGATTCCTGGTCCATTAGTGCTTATGGCTGCCATGCTGTAATGAGTAAAGATCAGACATGGGAGGAAAACTAGAGAGGGCAAGAACTACAGCCATGGGATCTCATTCACTTGGGATCCAGGCACATCTCTGTGCTGATTTAAACACACTTTTATTGGATATTTTAATGACTGAGCAGGCCTGGGGACCTCAGATCTTTTTCCCTTCCCCGTTCTTTCTTTACCCTTTCTATGTGACTTTTGGGGTTGCAAGTTGTGGATTACTCACCACTTTCTCTTCAGCTTCCTCTGAGTCCTTGGTGTGCCATTCTCCCAAGCTCAGCAGGGCTGTAATTTCTGGACAACTGTCTCCTGTCAGCGACAGTGACACAAGCAGTGCCTGTCTCTGACATGATTTCAGCGGGTTGCTCTCTGTCCCCTGACAGGTTGGTTTCTGTTGGGGATATTTGTGCAGCAGTGTCCCTATCCCTTTCAGTACCAGTATGTTTCTGGCATGTGAATTTGGGGATGGGTGGCTGCTCCATGGATTTATCTCCTCATCTAGCTGGTTTGGTTGTAATAGGTGTAGCACAGGCTGTAATTGGGTTGCTGCTCTCACAGGATAGATGATCTTTCCATTTTGCTTTGATAAACGCCCACTCATTCTGCAGTTGTAAAGCCACGGTTTCTCTGAGAGAGGCTGTACACACCTTGGGGAAAGTTGTTGTCCTTGTCTCACCAGTTTCTTGCAGAACAGGGCCCAACATCTCACCCCAACTTTCATAAGTGATGTTCAGTGAACTCATAGTAGAGCTGAAGCCCAGTTTTCCAAAAGATGCCCAGCCTGGAAGTTTCGGCTGAGTCTATTTCCAACGGCAGAAAATCTGGTAGAGCATCCCTCTATTCAGAAAATGAACTAAGCTTTGAGCTCGCTCTTGGAAGCATGGAAATCTACTGGCAATGGGCATACTACAGCAAGCAAACCTATGGCTGAATCATCTGCCTCTCTGCTCTTGCTTTGGGTGCCCCTAGTGAGGCATCTGGATGGGAATTTGATTTTTGGCATCATCACGAAAAGTGGTTGATGTTTAACAAAAAGCCATGAGAGCCCATCTGCAGCCAGTGCATGTTGCCTTCCTCTGCTCCCCTGACCCATGGCCCTGCTCTTTTTGTGGTCCCACAAGCTTCCAATGCACAGGGACATCCCACAGCGACCCGTGACACCTGCATGAACCTCCTGTCAGCTGAAGCCTTTTGGGGTGGCCCTCCTGATTGTCACAAGGAGCCAGCTGCTGCAGGACAAGCAGCAGCCTCAGTGGGGCTGCAGTTCAAGCCCCTGCCACCAGCACTGGCTCCCACGGGTCTGTGCAGGCTGGTGGGAGCTCTGTGGGGATTGCACCCTACTGGGGGGTACCGTGCTGGTTGCCTGGAACGTCGATTTCCTCGCCTCATTTGTTTGCACCTTTCAAACGTGACTTGATAGCAGTGAGGGAGCCTCCTTCACCCTCCTCAAACCTCCCGGGGGACAACTGAAAGCTTTTAGAGTGTCCAAAGGGGGGACATGAGGATGGAGAAGGACCCAGAGGGGCCATACAAGGAGCAGCTCTGGGCACTTGGCCTGTCCAGCTGGAGCAGAGGAGACTGAGGTCACACCCACCCAGGGGCTGCAGGTCCTCTCGAGGGGCAGGGCAGAGGCAACTCTGATTTCTGCTCCCTGTGACCAGGGACAGGACTGGAGGGAATGGCTGGAGCTGTGTCAGGGGAATTTAGGTTGGTTATCAGGGAAAGGTTCTTCCCCGAGAGGGTGCTGGGCACTGCTCAGGCTCCCCAGGGAATGGTCATGGCCCCAAGGCTGCCAGAGCTCCAGGGGTGTTTGGGCAACACTCTCAGGGATGCACAAGATGTGATTGTTGGGATGTCAGGGATTGGGCAGGATGATCCTTGTGTGGCCCTCCCAGCTCAGGATATTCCATGATTCTGTGGTAACTGCATAGGGCTGCCACCTTAACCAAGCCATCCCCCACATCTGCCCTTGTGCTGGCCTCCCAAAGGACCCCCAGAGCCTCCACAGAGCTGGTGGCAGGAGTGGGCTTTGGGGTCTGGCAGACAAAGCACAGCTCCCAGGCTTATCAATCCCTCACTGCTGATATCAGCCCCAGAGGGAGTGCCAGGGCACTTTTTAGGTGGCAGAACAGATGGGGCAGAACAGATCACAGGCAAAACCCATGATCAAATGCAGCAATCCCCACCCATCCCCACTGCCCTTGCCTCACACATGGCAGCTGATGAATTTGTTGTGAAATGCCATCCGTTGTCCCGTTTATTCCAGATGAAAATCTCTTCTCGAGGGACTCTTTTCCCCAGGAAAAACTCTTCATTTGGGTAAGTACTTCAGAAGGAAAGACTCTGAAGCAGGTCTGAGACTAAACCCTTCTCTCTCATCAAGGCTGAGGAGTCCAGCTGAAGCAGTTACAGCACCCCTGCTTTACTTTCCAGGAAAAAAAGAGATCCTTCCCATGGCAGGGAGACAGCTCTGCCAATGTTTCCTTCTCATACCTAGCACTGGCAGTAATTTCAGCTGTGGCAAGATTCATCAAAGTTAATCATCTGACCCTCATCTACATGAGATAATTTTTCAGCGAGCAGGATTTGCCAGTAGCCTCAGCTGGCATCACGCAGACCAACATGAACAAATCACATCCTGTTCCAGGTCTGGCTTTCCAAATCCCAAGCAGGGAAAGAGAGCAGCGGGCGTCAGATCCTGAGGAAGACCTAGATTCAATTCAGCTCTTGGTGTTGGGCCATACGGCTGCCTCAGGTAGCTCTTCAGCGAAAATCTGACAGTCCCCAAAACTTCACGAACACTTCTGGCCCCGAGCGGCTGGCATCTTGCACAACCTTCTGATCTGACAAGTTTGCCAACATCCTGAATGGTGAACATCTCATGGGGTAGGCGGTTCTTGGGAGGCTTCCATGGATCTTCTGTCGTCTCTGAAAAACCTGCCTTGAAAAAAAATCGGTCTCCTTCTGGCTTTGCCTTCAGCCCGGCACCAAACCTATGGAGGCAGGTTCAATTGGAAAGGTCCCATCTCTGCAGGGGTTGGAGCCAACCTTCTGATTTGATGTGAACAGTATGTACGAATGCCACTGAATGACATGTTTCCATGATAAAGAGTGTGGTGATGAAATTCTCCTGCGTGCCAAGGATGGAAACAAAAAAAGTCAGTGGGCAGCTGCAACACATCACAAGAGCTGGAAAACAAAATCCTTTCTGATTCCCAGAGCAGTCCTTGAGGTACCTGGAAACCTCGGATTCCTGCCCCCTGCAAGGGACCTGCACTACCCTGGAACAGGTAAAGCACTGTCACTGTATTAAAGTTGAACAAATACTCCATGGAGAATAGGGAGATATTGTTTGAGTGACAAAGGCTGATAAATCATTCTCTGGACGTTTTCCTCTTTGCTTGGCTTCTTCCCATTGATCCACAGGAAATCGGTGGCACTTTGCAGGTGAAAATCCATAACCCAAAAGTCCATGCATTGATGAGTTCGAGCAAGCCGTGTTCTCAGGTAACACACCACTTGCTTTTGGTTTTCATCAGCATTGTCTGGTGGGGAGGAGGGTAAAAAAGACCCAGGGTGATTTTTGATGTGGGGACAACAGAGCTGATTTGTGCCCTCATGTCCAAGCAGCCCCCAGGCCCATCCTGGAGAAATGCCCACCACGCACGTGTCACCCGTCCCCGATGCCACAGCTCAATAGTTCCCAGGCTCCTGGGAACTGAGGGCAGAGAGATAAACACACAGCATTGATGCAAATGATCCCTTCATGGACAGCTGGAACGTGGTGGGCACGTGAGGTTCAAGAGTCCAGCAGAGAGCTGGGGAGCTCGGCCTGTGTGCCCCTCCTCAGACACCTCTGAGCTCCCCTTCTCTGAAAGAGATGACAGCACTTGCTGGATCTTGGCACATCAGTCTGATTTTTCAGCCTGAGGGCTGCATATTTTAGGCCTGTTGTGGTGGGTTGACCCTGGCCAGCAGCTCAGCACCCAGTCCTCCCCACAGCAGGATGGGGAAGCGAATCAGAAGAGCAAAAGTGAGAAAACTGGTGGGTCGAGGTAAAGAAACAAAGCTGTGTGCCTGCTAAGGGAAATAAGGAATTCATTCACTCCTTCCCATCATCAGGCACATGTCCAGCTGCTTCCTGCAGTTCAGGGCTTCAGTACACATGATGGATACTTGGAGAGACAAACATCATAACCACAAACAGCCCTTCATCCTCCTTCCCCTGAGCTTTTATTGCTGCCATTGTAGGGTCTGGAATATCCCTCTGGTCAGTCGGGATCAGCTGCCCTGGCTCTGTAGCTTCCCAATCTCATGCCTGGGGGGTGGAATGGGAAACAGAGAAATCCTCAGCACAATGCAAACACTGCTCAGCACTACCAGAACACCAGTGTGTTATCAACACTGCTTTAGTCACCAATCCAAAACACGGCACCATACGGGCTGCTGGGAGGAAAATGAGCTTCATCCCAGCCAGACCCACTACACCCACAAAGCCTCCCTGTTCCTGGGGCAGCACTTTCTGTCTGCCATGGATGGAGACTTCTCAGCACTCTAAAATGCCACACACAAAAATAGGTCCATCAGGATCATCTTCCCCTGAAAATCTTCTTTTGACCCAAAGGGAGAGCTGGCCTGAGGCTGGAGGGAAGAGCAAGTGGCCTAGAGAGTGCTACCCTTCAGTGTAGGATGGGTACCAGGAGACCTTTGCTTCACTCAGATGTCCTGAAGAAGGGCTGAGTCATTTACCTCCCTCGTGCCTCATTTTCCCAGTGCTCAGGGCAGAACAGGCAGCACTTGTTTCCCAGGGATTGGTGGTGTTGCAGGGCCATCAGGGAGGCTGAATGGGCTGTGTAAAATCACCTGGTGCTGGCTCTGTTGTAGGGATATTCTGTCACCCTTTCTCTGACCTTGTTTATCTTCGAGCTGCCTCTTCCACAAGATGGAACCTCCACCTGGATATGACCAATTTGGTTCAAGGCTCACGGAAGTTTCCCTGCAGATCTGTGCCACAAGATGTGATCTGAACCTGCACAACATATGGCTCAGATCTCCTTATTTCATACAAAATGGGACTTAGCTTCGTAATCCTGAACTAAACAGAAAGAGATGCAAGCAGAGCCAGAAGGGAGCATCACTGCCACTCTCCTGCCAGTTTTCTGGGTCGGCACTGACTTACACACATCTCTGCAAAGCGTTCAGCAGTCAGCCAGTCTCACCCACCAAAACTCATTTCCAAGCATCCAGATGGGGACTGAGTCAGGTTTTAGCTGAAGCACTTCCAGGTGGTGCACCAGGTAGCCCTGGGCAGGCATTGCCTTGCACTGTGCTGGATGACACTGTCATCCTCCCAGCTCAGGAGCGGGGTCCCTTCTCAGCCTCAGGGTCCTGAAAGAGCTCTGGAGTGAGTCCCCAGTGGCACTTTTGACCTTGTGCTGGCAGAAGTGGGCAACAAGCCCCTCTTGTGTCCATCCAGTAGCCTGGGATACAGAACTGGACCATGAACTCGTCCATGAGGGCCTCTCAGTGTGGGGGACGGGCATGTGCCCAGGCAGGCAGGAGGGACTCTGCTACCCTGTCCTCTGGCTAGCTGTGCCTCTTCTTGAGCCTCAGTCTTTCTGAGTTTGACCCATGTTTTCATATTCTTCTTTATCCATTACTTGGCTGTAGTTATGCAGTTTGTTTTTTCCTTCCTGATTTTCAGAGCAGCGAGTAGTTCGGGATTCAGCTGCTTTGGTTATTTGCTGTGTTTCCATGCCTTCCTTTGTGCCTGTATGCATAAGATCATTTCTGTAGGGAAGTGTCAGAAGCCCTCCTCTCTGTCCCCCTTTACCCCTGGGATCTCTCCTCCTGGGTCTCTGAGGCCACAGGAGATGTCTCCCAAGCCGCTTGCCTTTCTGTTGCCACTCTCCTGCCACTCAGAGCTGTGAACTCTCACAGCTGCTCTCACCCAAGGTGCCTCCCACTTCCAGTTTGCAAGGATCCCACATCAAATCCCTGCATCCTGAAGCTAACAGATGTTTTGCCATCCCATCAGCTCAGTAAGAAATTGAGATTCCAGTTTTTTTCCGTCGCTTGTACCACCCATACCAAAGGTTCTCTGGGATAAAAGCCGACCTCATCAAACACCTGCTCAGCCCTCTGCTGCCCTGTGAGTCCTCCTGTAAAGGTCTAGTCATGCCATTTTCCTGCAGATGCTGATTTAGGATGCAGAGTTGAAAATCAGTAACCTCAACCATCCTAGATATCATGAATTTGTCTGATTACAGGACTCATGAGTCTTTCTGCAGGTCTCTTGGAGATGTTTCCCACTGAAAATTACTGCTACCTGGCCAAGCTTCCCCACAGCTTACTGAAGAGCTAGAGTTCCTCTTTATACCTTGCCTCAGACAGTTGGAAAGAGCAGTCACGCTCACAAAGAACCACTGTTATTTTCCCAGAGGGGAGCCTGAGTGCTGTGGCGAGACCAATCCCTGGTGATTATCCCTCACCGGCCATATGAGAGAAAGGAAAGCTCAGAGAGAGTCTTCCATGGCTGCACAAAGGAAGGACCAAGCTGTGTGCAGCTCCAGGGCTGAAAAACCTTCCTCTTTCTCTACAGCAGCGTGGGACCTGCTGGGAAGCAAAGCCTGCCTTTGTGACCCCTGTGCATCAGTTATCCAGGCAGGGCCAGCCCTTCCCAGGGTGTCCCAGCCCACACCCTCGGTGGATGGGGAGTGAGGATTTCCAGCCCTCGCTCCCCACCCCTGCCACCATTCTTGCAGTTCCAAGGCAGAAAGGATGGGTGGAAAAGGGAAAAGAGCCAGTCCCTTTTCTGTGCCCACTGGAGCACGGCTGCTCCACGGCCTGTGCCAGGCTCTGCACGTGTGTTAAGGGTAGGATGCACTTTTTGATGATTCCCTCGGAAAATGCATCCTGCTAGCTCCCTCCTCTGTAGCCAGCCCAGCTCTGCAGAGCTGTGAGTCACGCCAGGCAGCACGATTTTATTCCTGTCATTACCACATCAGCTCAGGCTGATGTACAGGGGAGCTGGTGGGTTGAGTAAGAAGGTGCCATTTTTGCACGGTCGCTCTCCAGGCAGGAGCCGGGCTTTTCTCACAGTATTTTTTTACAGTGTCTCAGCAAATAAAACTCTCAGCACAGAGGGTCAGGATATGCTGCATATCAATGAGGGGGATGTACAGCAGTCACTGCGTTCTCTTATCTCCTGCCTTTCCCCTCTGGAAAGCTGGACCTCAACGCTGACATGTCTTGCTGAAGAGGTCTCCAGAAAGACACAGAAGTCAGCAGGGAGCAGGGGCAGCCCTTGAGCTTTCAGCAGAGGAGGTGGGACAGCACAAAGGGGCTGTTGGATGGAAGGTGGATTTGGACAGCTGTGCATGACCACTGGCCTCTGATAAGACACAACCAGAGTTCCCAAGGAAGGTGGGAGAAGTAAGTATGCACCAGCTGCTTGTCCAAATCCAACCACCCTCCAGCAGAAAACAGGGTGGTCAAAGAGGGATCCCCACCTTGGTCTTATCCAACAGCTGGGAACCCTTGTTCTGCTGTCCTGACCACGTGGATCTCCCTTCTGAGTTCAGAAAATTAAATGTGTTGTCTAAGTGATAACACTAAGCTGCTGTCTAAGTGACAACAGTTTTTTGTCTAGGTGATCTAATCTCCTCAGTAAGGAAGGGGGGCATCTCCTCAGAGACCAGTTTGTCCCAGCAGAAGAAAACACTTGCAGCTCTGTCTCTGGCTGTAAGTGCAGCTCATACTCCAAGCTGTGATTTAGGGAAGGAGCTCAGGGGCGTGAGAAGCCAGCTGGGATAACCCGTGGCTTTGCAGAGCATGGGGCACACCAGTCCCCCTTTGCCCCCTGCCATGTCTGTTCCTGACCCAGCTGTTTGGCCACACTTCACTCAAGAGGGAAGGGGAAAAGAGTATCTGCTGAGAAAATCCAGTATCTTAAGGCTTCTTAAAGCATTTCACCCATGGCCTTTGTTTCCGTGTCAAGTCTGTTGTGAGTTGAGGACCAGCCCATTTTTTGGGCCCAGTGTGAGAGAGTCTCTCACACTTCTAAGCTGACTGGAAACACACCAAAATCAGGGTAAACCAATTTTTAATTTAAACCTTACTTTGTGACCTAAGTATATATTTTCTACATTTTGCACAAAGAAGGTCCCTAAAGGGGCTGAAATCCAAGAGAGGACCAAGGCAAGGAGACAATAAAGGAAAAGGATGCATCCAAACTTTGTTGCTGAATAAAAGGGAAACCAATGGCTTCTCCATCCACATCCATCAAAGACACAAGCAAATGTTGATGGGGAGTGACTCTGAAGATTTCTAGTCCAATCTGCTCAGAGCTGGACCTTGGCCAGTGCTATGCCAGATCAGGTTTGTCCTGGCTGCTTGTTGAAAACACCTGGTGCTGGTGACCTGTCCAGGGAAGAAACACTCATATAGATAAAACATTCTTTAACCAGAGTGTCTCAAGGCCAACTTGTGGCCATGGTTCTCTGTTTTACTTGTCACTGACTGATGAGCTTCTCACCTCCACAGGACCACATCACACAAGGATGGGAAGGAAGGTGTTGCCAAAGGTGTCAGGCTGAGTGTGTCCCCATCAGTGTGTCCACAGAGAAGGGCTTCAATGAAGTCTTTAGGAAAGTCTCAGGAAAAAAGCCTGCACTGACAGCCTCACCACTCAGGCAGCTGGGAGTTATGTCCTGACTGCAGACATTAGATATGCTCCAAGACTGAGCAGGAGAGGCTCCAACAGCCTGGGTAAGCAGATTGTTCCTTGTAGGACCTGACTGAATGGCAGTGCCACCTGAGTCCTGTCCAGTTTGCCTCTGTCTGGGAAGAAATTGTCAAAACCAAGTGCAGCAACTAAGCAAGATCTCTAAGTTACCTGCAGCTGGAAGAGTTTTGATGCTGCTGGGACTGAAGTCAGGAGGTTTTTTTGCATTGGTGGATAGAGCTAATTGTTTTTTTTAATTAAGAGATTAAGATACCCCACTTCCTGGTGCTGAAGATGCCAGAAATCCCTTCTTCAGAACACAGAAGAGACAAGAATGAGAGGAGGAGAGGAACTGGCTCTCTGGGCCAGGCGTGCACCTAAAGACCAAAGAAGTGACTCCAGACTTGTGCCCTCTGCTTACATCACAACACATCAACATTCCCCATCCTGCTGTGCCTCCTCACCCGTGGCAAGAGCTGGCAAGAAGCTGCTTTGGGCAGGATATTTGAAGCCACGTGCAGGTTGTTATTATTTGAAGGTGGGGAGACTGAGGAAATGCAAACACTTGCTTACCTATTGACAGGAACAAGATCCTTTCTGTCTGGAGGCATTGGGGTTGAACTGGAAGTATCTGAGTTATCAGAGAATGATGGAACCACAGAATGGTTTGTGTTGGAAGGGACCTTAAAGATCATCCCATTCCACCCCTGCCATGGGCAGGGATACCCTCCACCAGACCAGGTTGCTCCAAGCTCTGTCCAGCCTGGCCTCGGACACTTCCAGGGATGGGGAAGCCACAATTAGTCTGGACAACCTGTGCCAGGGCTTCACCACCCTCACAGGGAAAAATTTCTTCCTAATATTTAATTTAAATCTACTCTCTCTCAGCTTGAAGCCATTCCTCTTTGTCTGAACAATAATGGTCACGAGGAGTTTTGAGTAGCTTCTTCGAAAGAGCTTTCCCGAATTGAAAAGTGGTTGGAATGGTTGCCCATGAACCCACCCAAGATCTCCCTGGAAATTACAAACCCCCTGATTTTTGTTTGCTGACACATTGTCTATTTTTACTGAAACCTTCTCCAAAACTGTTCAAAATTTGTCATCGACCAAAAGCATTCTGTTTAAATACAGTTTCTGAAAAAAGTGAATGCTCATAATTCTGCAGAATATGGCAAATGTCAAATTGAATTCATGCCAACTTCACTTATTTATTAAAAAGGGACAATCTTTCCATTCAAGTAAGTTCCTATCCAATATTTTGGCCAGCTCCCCTAACTGTGGCTTTGATTGTGGTCTATTTATCCCACTGGAGCCCATCAGATGAGCAGAGGTGAGGACACGGAGCAGAAATTGCTTGGGAGTGAAATCAAGGGCAGACGAGGAATTCCCTACCCCCATGATAGAAACCCACCCATTGCCAAGGAAAGCTCATTGCTCAGACTTCAAACACTACAGCTTGTGCTTAATTTGGATACCACGGTTCTCCTGCTAGGATGAAAAAGTGCCAGTCTTACTCCAGGCAGAAAAAATTGGGGGTTTAGCAGAGCTGCCAGGCCTCATCTTTGCACAGGAGCAATGCCATGGTGCAGAGCAGCGAGGGCAGGGGCCTGTAGGATGATGGTGAGTTGGATAAGGGTGGGAGGAGGCCTTTCTTTACACACTGGGGAGTCAGTCTGGCTTTCTTTCAGCTTAAGACACAAAGGCATCACCCTAGAGCACAGCCCAGTGTCATTAACCTGCCAGGTCTCAGCAGTGGGGGACGGGATAGCGAGGGGCAGGTGGAATCTGCAGTGTGGTACCTGCAGCACCCAGGCACAAAAAGAAGGACATGGTTTCACCACAATCGAGAGAGCAGCCGAGGCCCCCCAAAAAGAGACAGAGAGAGAGAGAGAGGCATTTATTATGGATACACAATTTTATGGGGTTTGCAAAGTGGGAGAGGATTGGAAGATGAAATCCCACCTCTCAACCAGACTGGTGAAGTGACCAGTCCATCAGATTCCCTTCTCCAGGAAGGAATGGAAACAAAACCATTGTTTTTAGTACAGTGCATGAGAAAATCTGACTCGAGAATATAAACTTTTCAGAAGGCTTTCAAAAACAGGGCGACATCTTCAGGTGGGATATCAGAAAAAATGCCTTCCCCAGATGTGTGGTGCAGCCCTGGGCTGGGTCACAGAGGTGTGGGATTCTCAAGACTTGGCCAAAGCCACATCTGACTGCCATAAGTCCTGCTCCAAGCAGCAGGATGGGCCAGAGACCTCTCAAGAGATAAACTCTCATTCCATGCTTTATTTCGTGTCCCAGTCTGGCAGACTGTGCCATTATCTGTTCCACTGAGCTCAGGTGTAGCATCCTCTGCTAAGAGCTCCTGTGGGCAGGCAGACCTTGCCAAAAACACTGAGCCATTTCTGTGCAATGACTTTTTTGGGGGAGGTGAACACATACAGGCACAGACAGATTAAATGTTGGAAGCATTTCCAGCCTCTGTCCTCATAAAGCTTTGGAAAAACACCTTTCTTCCCAGGTCAGCTGATGTTGACACAGCTAGCTGGGCTGTGGATGAACCTTCTTGACCCCAGGGCAGCTCAGGGCCAAGGAGTGAAGGTGGACCCCTCCTGGACCTCATCCCAGACCCTTCTGAGGCCTCAGCCCCTCTAAAACTCAGTCCTGACCCCTCTGGGACCTCAGCCCCCACCCCGGCTCCCAGACTGGCTGGTTTGATTGTGTTCTACCTTCAAACAAGGACAAATGAGGAGGAATTCAGAGAAGAGCAACAGGAATGATTATGGGGGTGGAGGTAATGGCTGAGGAGGAAAGATTTTGAAATTTAAAGATGGATAGCCAGGCTACAAGCCTGCATACAGAGACATTATCATCAGTCATTAAGCAACACAACACTTTAGAGCCAGGGCAGGCTCATGATTCAAGACAGCCCAGTCTCCTAAGTGCTGTAGCCCAGAGGAGCAGCACAAGGCCAGGCAGAAGGAGCCTGCTCAGGCTTGTGAGCATGAGCATCTATTTATTTTTTCTTTTTATGCAACATCTCACAGTATGAAGTGAAATTCTGTTTGGCACTAGGCAGTACCACAGGGGCACCAGGGAAAGAGAACCTCCTGTCATCAGGACTTGATGATCTTGGAGGTATTTTCTAATCTTTGTGACTCTGTGATTCTACAATTCTATGATTCTACAACTCTGTGATTCTCTGATTCTGTGGTTCTATGGTTCCATGATTCCATGTCTGGGGAGATATGAAGTTGGAATTTTTTGGCATGGCACTGATCAGCCAGAGAAAGTGCCAAAGCCCCACTGCTCAGGACACTGAAGTTAGACTGGACAAAGCATCAGGCAGCAGCCAAAGGTGAGGAACAGCCAGTGGCCAGCAGATGGACAGAGCAACCAGAGGAAGGCTTTCCCAGCACAGATTTGCAGGAGAGGGGCCAGCTTTGCCTCTGGTGTGATCTCCAGCCTCACTGTGAGAGGGTGGCCGGGCCCTCCTCACACCTTCACCCAGGGGTGAGCCAGGATTGATCTCAAAGTGTTCCCACAAAGTCTGCAAACCACAGATGCCACGTGGTGAGATGGGGAGGGAGTGAGGGAGGGCAGAAAGGGGAGCAATTAATATGCAGCTGGTGCATGGCCTGGGAGAAAGCAGCAGCCAGTGGCCACCCAGAGCTGACACTGGAAACCCTCAACAAAAGCTGAATGGATGGCTGAGTGCAGGGCCCAGCAAATCCAAATAGAAGCTGTAAGCACAGGCCAGTGGAACCAGCAGCCAACAGAGACAGCAGAGCCAGAGCAGAGCAGAGCGTGGGGGACACGTGGTTGGCACAGAGAAAGGAGGAGGCCAGAGAGAAGCACAGATGAGCTCTACCAAGGGAATCAAAGGCCTGCTGTTCCAGGAGGCAGAACAAACACCCATGGCATTGACAGCAGGGGCTGCGTGGTCCTTCGTGTCCCCCCAGGAGCCAGCCAGAGGCAGGCTGCTTCCAGGCTCAGCACAGGATCCTCCATCCTCCCTCCTGCCTTCCCCCAGGGAGAGCTGCCCTCAGTCACACCCTGCTGGAGAGACCTCAGGGATCTGCTCTTCCAAAACCATCCTCCAGCCAAAACTCCTCTGTCTTCTGGCATCCAAGTCCTTCCCACCACAAGTGAAGGAGATCATCCTTTCCTCACCCAGCCTGGTTTGTGGGCTTGGTCACCCAGGGCTGCACCACCTTGTGGCTCCCAGGCTGGCTTTGCAAGGTGAAGAGCTGAGAAGGGAAGGAAAGGTCCACACTGCTGAGGCCACCTGCCCCTTGCCCTGTTGGGACAAGGAGCTGTGGGTTAGCACAGCCACTGGTACCGTGAGCCTGGTGACAATATTCCTGTTGAGAACAGAGCTGATTTTGTAGCCAAGGACACAAACCAGAAGCTTTTTTGTCAGTGACATCCACAATGTGTCTGTGTAGGACATATGGGCACATTAGAAATGGATAGTAAGTGTTTGAGATTCATATCAAACATCTGGGACAGGAGATTTGTGTGCCTGGTGAGGAAGATCTGCAGTTTGAACAGCTCACCCCTGCCTTCAGGTACAGGGCTGCAAAGGCCCTGAGTCATTGGTTTCCTTGCACCAAGCTAAGCACAGCAGGGCAGATGTTGGGCATCTCTGCACTAACAAAATCTCCAGGAGCAGCAAACCTGCCTTGAACAACTCAGGCCTTTTAAAGAAGGAAAAAAACCCATAAATCCACCTGAAAACTCCCTTTTGACTCCTGGCATCTCCTCCATTTGTTTGTGGGCTCCCTTGTGAAAGACGATAAAGGAAAATTTTGCAAAGGGTAGGGTGGGGGGTTTTTTTTGAGATCCTTTTTGCTGCTCCCAATGCACAGCCCAATTTAGAGGAGTGTTGCTTCATCTCCCCAGCTCCTCACAGTTCACCTGTAGAGCAAGACAGGCTCTGCAGTGCTGTAACAACCCATTAGACAGCCAGTCAATCACACCAGTGATCACTGTAATGGTGCACACACCAGAGTCTGCCTCCCCAGCACAGCTGGGCACAGCAGTGCACCCCCCAGGGTCTGCCAGGGGATCAAAGGATATTAAAGGGGTAAAAATAAAATTCCCAACCTGATCTCTTCTCCAGCTGCCTCTTCCTGCTGGTGCAGAGGCAGTGCCCTGAGGATGCCATGCCCATGGCAGAGAGGGTCCCTCCAGCCAGGGCTCAGCTCTCTGGGCAGATGCTGTCTAAAAGCTCTCCTCTCATCAGCTCACCAGCTCCCCAGGAAGTTAAATCAGACTGCAGGGTGTGCTGGAAGCAGGAATCTCTGTGCCTGGCCCTGCCCTTGGCCTTCTCAAGCCCTGTGGTGACTGATGCTGAGATCTAGTCCAGAAACCTGACTGCACAGGGCAAACTTCTCTTCAGGGCTATCCTGCTGCTCTCTCCTCTTCCATTTTGTTGTGTCCTGCCCTTAGTGTGTGATGGATACAGGGAGCAACTCCAGAGTCACCTCTTGGCTCCAGAGGAGATGCACTCTGTGGCCAATCCCTCACAGTCTACATGAGGACAGGTTTAGAAACTGCATCAGGAGATGTTTTTATTTCTTCTCCAGCCTGAAGCCCTTGAAAAGTGTCGCCCACAGGCTTAAGCTCTTCTCAGCAAGCCTCAAACTAACTAAAATATATCAAAGCAAGATTCTCATCTACGCCCCCAAACCGTCCAAATATCCAAAGCCTTGCATTAAAACCAGCCTAACCAGCAATCTCTTGATGCCCCAGAACAGAAGGCTTTTCTGGAAGGTAAACCTTGGGCTTCTTCAAATTGCTGGACATTGTGCAGGGGTGAGTGGATAAGTGTCTCTGGACTATGCCACTCAAAATGATGTAATTGTTTCTTCTGGCCTTAAAAGCCATTTATCAAAAGCACACTGACTCTGTACTGGGCCAGCAAAGCCTCTGCTATAGATTTGGCAACAAGATGTCCAGATCTCCAGCAGCCATTGACACCATCATGATGGATCTGCTGAAGAAAGCTTGGGTAAAGCAGGGGTACGTATACAACCAGGAATATGGTACACATATAAATATGTGCAGACTTCAGTAAGTCATAAATCAGTTGAGAACCCCTTAGTGTTTAGAGAAAACCAAGCTATGTTCTAGTCAATCAATCTGTTGCTGAAAATATTATTAATGCCTGGCACATAGATTTATGATGGAGGCTAGATGGATGCAAAAGAGACG
The DNA here is from genome assembly GCA_013400775.1 of Chaetops frenatus. NCBI lineage: Eukaryota > Metazoa > Chordata > Aves > Passeriformes > Picathartidae > Chaetops > Chaetops frenatus. The sequence goes on along the minus strand of VZTR01027421.1, from coordinate 14,146 downwards.
TTTGTTAGTGGGAATTTTTGATGACTGTGCTGAAATATCATTCATTTGTGAAAAGAAATCTAAATACAATCATCATGGTTATTTATCAAGGATCAGAGTCATCTTCATCTCTTTGTTTCCACCTTAAAATGCAGGATACCTGCAGGACTCTCCTGTCTCTCTTTCTGTCTTAAATGCACACAAGTTAAAAATGGGCACCTGCAAATAGCATCATGGCAGGAGCTGCCCCATCATCACACCACTCCCAACACGAGAGTAGATGCTGGGCCTTGGTCGGTGTTCAGAATCTAATGGCACAAAGTCACCATCTGGGATGTCACCTCAGTGATGTCTCCAGAGGGCCTCCATGCAGGGATGGGCACACGAGGAGGGAAAATGTCCCTTCTGTGGATTTTGTTAAGGACAGGGGTTATGAAGCTCAAAGGAATTATAACATCTGGAGAACTTCAATAGGAAGAGCAGCTCATACCGGTATGAGCATCTCTGGCACTGCCCATGGGTTTGTGGATGGGTGCTGAACCAACAGCATCCAAAAGTGGTGTAAGTCCCAACTCCTCCTCATCCCAGCCCTGCTGATCACGTTTCCACTTTCCCATCACCAGTTCCTGCCTTCCCCAAGAAGATGCCTGAGTTGCTGTTAGACCCTGGTGTGGCCATTCCTCCCCAGCCAGCTGGGAGGTCCATGGTGTGGAAGAGTCAGGCTTTGACACGGTGGAATCTCTGCCACAAGTGCACAGGAGGCTGTCAGATCCTGTGGGATGCTGGCTCCAGCCTTGCCAACACCTCCATGGACATGTCTAAATACAGGCTTGGATGGAACCAACACGAGATGAGCTGCTGACTCCACAGCAGGAGGAGCTCACAGAGGGCAATCCAAACCCTGCACCAGGCTGAGCAGAGCAGCTCTGGGACTCAGTGCTCCAGCACCAGCCTCAAGCTGAGCCCTGTCCCTCCAGCCCCAGCCCCAGGCTGCCTGGGCCAGCTCTCTCAGCTCCCTTGCTTCCCTTTACTGCTGTTTTTGTTTTCTTTCCACAGCTCGTTTTCTCGGTCATCCATGTCTCTGTGCATCATATATCACGCCCATGTGTCCAGGGGAAAGAAAGATCCCCTCCAACCCAGCAGCCCTGTAACGGATGGACCTTCCCGATTCGCAGCGAGCTGACAGCTTGTGAGAACAACAGCTTGAATTACTGAAAGAACTTTTCCCACTGAGTTAATCTGCAATGGATGTAGGTGACCTTCTAAAGGCATCTATTAATCAAAAAACCAGTGCCCATTCACTGTGCTAGGCTGAGCCCTCTGGGGGAGGGGGAGATACTAATTTCCCTCTGAGATAAATCATAATTTGACAATAATCATCTGCCCTAATCACTCCGATTCTTCCCTTTAATTATTTGTACACACGGCTCTTCCTGCCTGAGAAACACAAAGGACAACGTCAAATGTGGAAATGCTGAAGGCTCCAGCCACAGCCTTAAACCCCTGTGTGGAGCAGAGCACACAACAGAGCTGAGCTGACAGGGTGCACCCTCCTCCAGAGGTGCAGGGAGCAGCCTTTCCCACTGCTTCCAGCCACAGGGAGAACACTGGTCCCAGCCCAGGGACCAGAGCATCAAGGAGAGGGCTGCTGGAGGGGACAGCAGAGAGCAGAGGGACTCTAGAGTGGTCCCAGCAGCCCGGGGGGAGCAACCCCTCAATGCTGCACCCACTGGAACCCCCACACAACAGCCCTGCACTCTTCCCCCTGGGAGGGCTGTACGAGCATGGAGGCTGTGGAGAGCGCAGGGTTAATGTCACATCAGTGCCCCTCGGATGCTGGGAGGAAGGGCTGTGAGCTGGGGAGCCAGCAGACCGTGGGAGGGAGGAAGGAGGGAGGAAGGAAGGGAGGGAGGAGTGGTTTGGGTGGCCTTGTGCTGTGCTGATGTGTTCCCTTGGCCTGGCGTGGGGTCTGTGCCCGGGGTGTGACCCTCACCCAACGCGGCTGTGCTGTGAGGGTGCCTCTGGCAGGCACCAGCAGCCCCCTGCCTGGGGAAGCTCTCAGGTGGTGCCAGAGCAGGTGCTGTGCCCGGGGGCCCATGGTGGGCCAGGGCTCGGCTTCGTGGCACTCCCTGTCACCTGGCCATGGAGCCGGGGGTGTGGAGCAGGGTCCCATGGCTGCCTCCAGCAGCTGGTACTTTCACTCAGCCCCCTCGGAGCCATTGGGTCCCCTCCAGACAGCACAGGGCCCTGTCCTTGGGCACCCGTGAAAGCAGAGGGGACATTGATGGGGGTCAGGTGACCATTTTGTAAAATTCTGCACCTGTGAGATAAGAATGTAAACGGCAGTGGTGTGAGAATTTGCCCGTGCCTGAAATGGGGGCAGGCAGTGGGGTTTCTCCATGGCAGTGGGGGTACAGTGCTCCTCTGCATGTGCCTGACTGAAAACTGCTCAGCAAAAAACTCTTTTTCAGTAGACTCGTGGGATGAGGCAAACAGTGCATGCTGTCCCTGGGAAAACGGGACTCCTCCTTGTTCTCTTTGGGAAGAAAGCCTCTAAAACTGGAAACAGCCCGGAAATGCTGCACAGCAGCTCTTGGGAAGTGAGATTTCTCACCGCACCCGTCTCCTCTCCCACTGGCCTGTGCCCGTAGCATCTCCCACCACACAGGCACAGGCTGGGTGTGCCCGCCCCTCACTGCCAGCCCCATGGGACCGACAGCCTGGAGCCCAGTGCCCGTAGCCAGGACGGGGTCCCGAGTGCAGCAGCATCACTCCAGAAACACACCAGCCGCATTTCATCCTCTGCTTTGTAGGGTTTGGGGCCAGCACCTTTTAGGGTTCAAACATCTGCCCTCCCAAAAAAACCCCAAGCAACACAGGAGACAGCCTCCACAAGCTTCCCCAGTGCTGCTGGGCTGACTTGTAGCAATTCCCGGGGCGCAGGTCAGTGTGCTGCCTGACGAGCTCTAGCGTGGACCTACAGCACCATACGCTGGCCTAGCTTAGCATCGACACAGCAGAGCCGCCTGCCGCGCTCGCCGGGTTCCTCCAGCAGGGCGGAGCAGAGCGGAGCAGAGCCGGGCATGGCCTGCCCTGGGCCCGGGCAGGCCCTGGCGATGTGCCCCGCTCCCTGCGGGGGCACAGTCGGTGACCGGCCGAGACACCTCTGAGAAGGAGCAGCCCCCGTGTGCCCGGGGCCCGGGAGAGCAGCGTCCCGGCACGTCCATGCCGCTGCCAGCAGAGGGGATGAAGCTCAGCTGTGGGTCTGAGCAGGGGGTCCTCCCTGACCTGCTCCAGCCCTGTCCTCCCCTTTGTCCTTTGGGCAGTGCGGCACCAAAGGCTCCCCTGTGGGAAAGCTCTGCTCCCGTTTCACGAGCCCTGAGGGCACTGCCCTCCCTTGGGACCCCACAGCTGCCCCAGAGCCCCTGTGCAGAGCAGCAGCTGCCCCACTGAAAGCCCAGCTGAGGCCAGCACTGGATCCTGCCCCAGCCAGCTCGGACCTGCCAGACTTGGCACAGCTCAGCTCGTGATCCTCCCTCCGATGGGAGGGATGGAATGACCTTGAGCAACTCTGGAAGTAACCACATTAACATTGAGCTGGGGAGGAGCAGCCTGTTTCCCGAAAGTCTAATCCGTGGGACTCCCTGCCATGAGAGAGTGGTGGTGCTGAGAGCCAAGGATACAAGAAATAAAGATTTAATACAACTGACAAGAACTAACTGCATCCCTGAGGAAAACAGGCACAGTGCTACTACGTGCCTGGTGCCTTTATCTCCTGGTTCTTGTCACAGGATGCTCTTTGGGCTGTCCAGCACTGACCAGCCAGCACTAAAGCTTGGATTGCAGTGCTTAGGGACATGGATTGGTGGACCTGGGAGCACTGGGTTAATGGTTGAACCCGGTGAGATTAGAAGGCTGTTCCAGCCTCAATGATTCCATAGGATTCTGTACTTATCTCCAGGCCAGTGAGGCATCACTGAGCACAAGCTTCCTGTGCCCACTTTGCAGTGCTGTGGTGCTTCCTGAGCCATGGGGGACAGCTCAAAACCACAGGTTCCTCTGGAGCAACTCTGGTGGCAGACCCTGGGAGTTTGGGACACCGTGAGTGTCACTTGGCCTGTTTATGACTGAGTCCTGCCATGGGCATGAGAGATGGATGGTTCCTCATGGAGGAGGGAGCCCTAAAGTGCAGCATGGCCCAACCCAAAAACCAGTGGGAGAAATCTGTTGTCATATAATCATAGGATGGTTTGTGTTCCAAGGGACCTTAGAGCTCATCTTGCTCCAACCCCTTGCCATGGGCAGGGGTACCACCCACCAGACCAGGTTGCCCAGAACCCCATCCAACCTGGCTTTGGGCACTAAGCCATACATCTCCTTAGGTCCCTCCTGACCCCAAAACCTGTAGGGGCAGAGCTGGAGTTAGCAATGACCCATGCAGGCACTGCATGTACAGCAGGAGCTCACCACACGCTGCAGCTGCCTTTGCTTTGCAAAGAAACCCACCCCACCATCCTGGCTGAGCCTCTCCTCCATGTGGGATGTGCCCATCGGGGAGATCATACGGAATATGGAGTGCCCAGCAAGCAGAGAGATGCTCCTGCAGTCTCACAACACCCTCTGGGCCTCTGTCACCTGGGGATTGGTTTGCCCACAACACTGGGCCCCCAGTGGAGAGTCTGGGGCGAAATGGAGAGAGCCTTTGCCCCCATGGTCCAAGGATGCAAGAAACCAAACAGAATGCAAGAGGTCAGCAAACACAATGCAGCAATTAGCACAGGCAGTGGGGAGGAGAGAGCGAGACAATGCAATTCATGGAGCTCAGGAGAGGGAATTCTCTATGGGCACTGATCATGCACTATAAATACCTTCAAGGTAATGACAGAAGTGGAGTGAATTATTCACCATCTCTGATGGTGGGAGGGCAAGAGGCAGTGACCTGGATCTGAGGAAGGGAAGTCTGGGTGGGAGGAAGCCTGGGCAGCAGGAACAGCCTGGCGTGGGGTGTGCTCCCAGGGGCAGCCCTGCTTTCTGTGCAGTCCATCTCTAATATCCCCTTGGCTGAGTCCACATCAATCCCAGTGTTGGAGGGGCCAAGGCCAGGCCGTGTGGAAGTTCCCAGGCTGCCTGTCCCTCCTGGCACTGAGGGAGTCAGTGAAGTTCCCTGCAAGTGGTGGCTCTGGCCCATACACAGAGTCTGCTGCTTCCCCGGGGCTGTGGCTGAGCAGACAAACATCTTCCTTTGTCTGGGAGAGCCATCCACGCCCACCTGGCCCCACACAGGTCAGTTTGGCATTTGTGACAGCCATCAACCTGAGCAAATCGGTAGGAGGGAGAGAGAAGAATCTAAGGCTTTGGCTTGGAAAGAAGAAAAATGGAAAATTGCCTCCAGCAAGATCTCAGCATTACAGACTGGCTGAAGTTGGCAGGGAACTCTGAAGGTCATCTGGGCCAGCCCCCTGCTCAAGCAGGACCACCCAGAGCCAGTTGCCCAGTTCCATGTCCAAACAGCTTTGAAATACCTTTGAGGATACAGACAACTCCCTGTGCAACCTGTCCCAGTGCTTGGTCACCCTCAGAGGGAAAAATATTTCCTGTCATTCAGAGGGATCTTCCCGTGTTTCCATTTGTGCCCATCACCTCTTGTTCTGTCACTGGGCACCAATGAGAAAAGCGTGACCCCATCTTCTTTGGACCCTCCCTTTAGGTTTTTATACACATGGATGAGGTCTCCCTCGAGCCTAAAAGATGGAAATTTCCTGTGCACAGCCAAGAAACCTCCTGCCTGCTGCTGGGGTTGTTTTTCTGCCTGTAGACTTGAGTGTCTGTGCTAAAGAGGAATAACCACACTGAGGGTATGAGGAGAGCCAGAAAGGTGCTGTGCTTCCACTGATTCTCTTGGCAGGGCTGGGGCTCAGTCCTGCTTCTGCTCCCTGTTGCTTCACTGAAAGGCCAGTGGGGAGCTGTAAGAGCTTTCCCAATGCCTGCTCTTTGTTCTCTCTGCTGCTGCATCGCGGCCGATGGCACGAGGAAAATGGAGCAGAGGTGGGAACAGCTCTGCTGTCCCCTCTGTCGTGCTGACCTGTGGAGGCAGCAGTGCCTCCTGCATGCTCTGGCAGCCTGGAAATGTGAAACGATCAGTTATGGAGGAGACTCATTGTGTCTTATGGGAGACCCGGCCTGATTTCCGGAGCTTTTTCTATCTCCCTGCAAGATGGGACTGTCCTTATCTGCATCTCCCCTGGGGAAATTTTCAAGTGCTTTATCGTGGCAGCAGGCCTGAAAAATAGCTAAGGTTGCCCCAGAACTGTTTTGGAGGTCAGGGTGGCACTGGGGTACCCACCATCAGCCACCCACCGAGCTTTCTCCGAGCAGAGGCAGATGCTGGAAAGCAGGAAGCCAGGGAGACGAGTGGGTGGTTGGGTGGGTCAGCTTGGATGGTTCCTGCAACCTCTCCAGGAAACAGAAAACAGTGCTCTGATTTCATGTTCGACACACAGAGTCACACCACAAGGCAGGACCCTGGATGTGCTGTCTGAACTGTGTCAGCCTCCTGCATTTCTCATCCATCACAGCCATGTGGAAAAGGCAGCATGGGCTGAAATGGCTTCTGGAGCAGAGAGTCTAAAGGACATTTGCTGGCTCTAAAACACACAGAAACCACACGAGGTCCTGCTCCCTTTTAGCTGGACAGGTGGCCATAGGCAGGGTGGTCAGCCCCACTGTTGGGGGAGAATAGGGTAAGGAAAATCCACACTGGAACAACCTTACAGCTCTGGGCCAGCTGCCTGGTTCATGTCTCCCATAGAGGAGCATTGTTAAATTCAGTTTCTGGACACTGCAGTGGCACAGAGCTCTATGACAAGAGCAGGAAAACAACGATCCCTTAGACCCGGCTTGGTTCTGTCTGCACTGGCAGAGACTGTATCTGTCCCAGGCACTGATTCCGTATGCAGAGGACAAGGACATGGGTCTGCTCCAGCGTGGGACACGCAGCTTTACAAGCCAGAGAAAGAGGAGAAGCAAAGGAAACTGCCTCCTAAATGTGAAATAAGTGGAGGCTGGCTCCAGACTCTCGAGACATAGCTATAAATCTGCCTAGCCCTGCTGCGAAAGCATGAGACACCCTGGAACAGCCACATGGCGTCACAGTGTCCTTGATCTCTTGTTTTCTCTTCCATCCCTCCCTTTCATCCTCGCCACCCCCGGGGGCACGTTCGGTCTCCGGGTGACTCGGGCTGCTCCGCCCGCTCCAGGCTGCGCTCGGGTCCCGCTGTGTTTTATGGCTGCGCGGCTCAGGTTGCACGGCTGATGGCAGTCCCGGCTGAAGGACGAGGCTTGCGGCAGGACAAGGCTGGCCCTGCTCCGCTCTGCGCTGCTCGGGACCAGCAGGACCGGCCCGTGCAGGGAATGCGGGCCCGAGGATGTCTTTCCCCCGGGGTTGGTGTCGGGTCATGCGGTGACGGTGCCCTGGGGCACGGCCCGTCACGGGGTGGGCAGCGGCTCCGAGCCGTGGGAGACCCATGACTGTGGTGGCCGTGCCCCCAGGCCGGCTGTGGGTCACAGGACAGCTCCTGACCCTCCTCTCTTGGGCTGGGCTGCAATTTTCCTGGTAAGCTGAGATGAAAGGAGGAATTCTCCGGCTGTCCCAAGAAGAAGGGGGAGCCACGTCGGCGCCTCTTCCCAACGCACAGCTGACACCGAGACATCCCGAGAGGCACGGGCTAGCCCAGCTCCCCAGCTGGTTTAAAGGCAGCTCTGTTTTGAAGCCACAGAGCCCCTCTCCCACAAGCACAAGCAAGGAGATGGCCTCAAAGGCCACCCAAAGCACATCCAGGCGAGGCCATTTCCCGCTCGTCCCCATTTGACCGTGTCCCGGGCATCGTCTGGAAGTGAGGGAGCAAAGCACAGAGGGCATAAAAGCCATCGCCTTGCTCTCCCCCAGCTCGGCTCTGTGCAGCACAGGCAGAATCCGCACAGAAGCCACAAGTCCGTGCCACATTTGTGTCCTTTCTGTCCCTGGGCTTGCCGCACAAGGAGCAGGGGGAAGGGAAAGGTGTTCAGGCTGCAACTAATGCCAGAGCCCAAGAAAGAGATTAATTCACCCCCAGACGATTTAGAGTGCAAAGGGAGCAGCTCCCCTCTTGGTTTACTCCTTCCCACGACCAAACGCATGCTCAGCCCCTCTATCCCACATCCCTGCCTTGGGAGGAAAGCAGCTCACCATGCCAGTGCAGACAGAACTCTGAGCTCATCCACTGCCCCCACGCAGCTGATTTAACTCCCTGGCACTGGCCCCCGGTGCCCGTTCACCTTCTGGCACCAGAGAACCAGGAGAGGTGAGGACGCGGTGCCAGGGAGGGGCACCCTGCACGTTGGCAGTGCTGCCCGTACGCAGCTCAGCCCTCCTTGTCTCCAAAGGCTTCTCTCCCAAGCATGCCTGACTAATTAGTAAACGGAGCCTAAACCTTTTGGTCTCCATCGATCTTATCTTTAAACCCTGCAGACAACAATTCCTCAATCGATACCTCATTTAATTGCTGCCAGCAGGCTGACAGCTGGGCTCCTGGCTGCGCAAGCCTGGCTGTCACATGGCAGGTTGCCAGTGCCACCTTCTAATCCCAAACTGATTTATCCTCTTCCAGCTCCTCTGCTCCCCCGACCCCCACAATCCTGACCCTGTTCTTGCCTCTCCTTCCCTGTGCAGGGCTAGAAAGGCCCTGACTGCCTGCATCTCCCCCAGGAGCACATCCCACGGCTGTGACCAAGCTCGTGTTGATGAACATTGAAGCAGGAGCAAGCAGCCCCCACACATTGCTGAGATCCCATTCACCCCATTCCTGGCCCAGCACTACCACAGGGGGACACCTGGATGTCACTTGTGGTGTGTCCCAGCCAGCCCACACTGGGGCACAGGCACAGTCAGCTCCTGCCCTGCACACCCCAGTCCCAGACCTGCCCTCTGTGCACCCACAGCGAGGACCCAGCACGTGCTGGGCATGATCTGGTGGCTGGCTGCTCTTCCTGGCCAGCCCCAGGAGCTGGAGGTTTATGGATGTTCTTGGGCTCCTGAAGAGCAGCAGATACAGAGGCAGGCCATGCTATTTTGGGAGAAGCTGCCTTTGGAGTCAGGCACTGACTTCCCAGCTCAGCACTCTCTGCTTGGGGCTGGGGGAGGCATGGCAAGGGGATCAGGCTCCTCTGATGGGGCAGTGGCCATGGATGCTCTGTGTTTGCTCTGGCTCACTTTTTAATCTTGCTTCAATGGTGGTTTTTTTTCTTTTGCTGCAGTTTAGGGATAATCATAGGTGTGACATGCATTTCTCTCAGTGGCAGAAAGGGGAAATAATTGCTGTAAGTTGATCTTAGATCAGTTATGTGTTTGTCATCTGCAGCTCTTGATGGCCTCTCTTGGTGGGGATGCTGATTGCTCTGTCCTTGTAGCCTCAGGAAACATCAGTGGGTAATTTTGGAAGGAAATAGCACTTGTATATGAACACATCACCAGCAATACCACCAGAAGGAAACCTCAGGATTGGGATTGTACCCCACAGCACAAACCCTGAGCCTGTGGACTCTCCAGCAAGGGGGTGGGTGCCTTCTTCCACCCGTGATGCTTTGAGTGTCACCTGTCCTTGCAGCTTTGAGTTGCTCCACTCCATGGTGACCCAGAGTCAGCCTTCTCCAAGCAGGGAGAGGTATTCAGATTCAGATCTATAAAATAAATCACCTCTACTATTTGCCTTAGCTGGAATCCTGATTTTGTGCTAAGTAAGAAGGGTAAGGCTCTCACTATGCAGGTGCTGAGGAGAGCCCTGGGCCTCGGCCTGGGCCAACTCACATCTCACCAGTGTCCAGCACAGATGTGGAAATCTTCCCCAAGGTACCATCTAAGGTCTTCACAGACCAGCAAGGAGGAACTGATGTTGTACCTGTAGCACCTAGTCATGAAAGAAAGACACAGATCACCACAATAAAGAGAACAGCCCAGGCCCCCAAAAGGAGAGAGCCATTTATTATGGATACACAATTTTATAGAATTTGCAAAGTGTGAGAGGATTGGAAGATGAAATCCCACCTCTCAACCAGACTGGTGAAGTGACCAGGCAGTCAGCTTTCCTTCTCCAGGAAGGAATGGAAACAAAGCTATTGTTTTCAGTACAGTGCATGAGAAAATCCGACTCAACAGTATAAACTTTCAGAAGGCTTTCAAAAACAGGGCAACAAACAGATGCATGAGGAAAGGCAGGGGGACATGCTGATAGCTTTCCTGGGAGCAAACACAGCTCTGGGGAACACTGGGCTAGCTCAGAAGACCCCTGGCTGCTGCAAGGTGCTGGTGTCTCCTCCAGTGATGACAGGCAGGATGTACCACGTCCCACACACCTCCTCTTCCAGTTTGCTCTTCTCCTGCAGCAGCTGCACCAAGGCAGGATGTGACCCTGGGTAGAAGCCAGAATCTGTTCTTGGTGCAGGCTGCTGAGGCTGGAGGACAGAGCAGAGGCTGCAGGTAAAGGTGCCTGAATCCCAGCTTTCTGGGCCAGAAACCAATTCCAGAGCCTTTCAGCCTGGACAGAACCTAGCCCATATATCCATGGTCTTACCTCTGGGCTCAAACAGATTCTGTGCAAGCAAGGCTGAGCCCTTCCAGGGTACTACCTTAGCAGGCAGCCTGTCCTGCTCCCACCTCCCAGGCCACAGCTTCCTAGAGAGCCAGGGAGGGAGGGGAATGCTCAGCAGCTCCAGGAGTGAAGGCCAGGGAAGCTTGTCATGGGAGTGGGAGGGGGGACTCACGTACTATCAGCAATCAGAAGCTGTTTCCAGGGACAGCTTGGAGATGTCCTGTGCAGGATCAGGAACTGAACTCAACCATCCTTATGCAGGGCCAGGAGCTGAACTCGGTGATCCTTGTGGATCCCTTCCAGCTGAGGATATTCCATGATTCTGTGACTCTCTGATCTCTGCTGCTCTTCCGCAGCCCGTGTCACTCAGGGCTGCTCTCTGCTGCTCCTGCCAGGTGCCTTGTGAGCCAGGCTGGAGCAAAGGGGCCCAGGTGGGCAGTCCTGGTGGGAGGGGAGAGGAGAGCCCCGTGGGCAAGGCAGGGGTGGCTCCCCATGCCAGCCGTGGCAGCAGGATGTGGGAATGCCGATCCTGCCGCCGCCCTTGGCCGTGGTGCCAGAGGGTGCGTGACACATGGCACTGGGAGCTCTGCAGTTGGCCCCGAGCGTGCCCCAGATGGTTTGATGCCAGGGTGTTTGCACACAGCTCTGCCATTTAATGGGGAGAGAAGGCAGAGCTGATCCCAGCTGAAGCCACACACCAAAATGCTGACAGACTGTTTGTCGAGACACAAACATTGGCAAATGGCCCTGCTTGCCATGTACTGAGAGTCACGGCAGGGAGGGAGGCAGCCCAGGAACAGGGATGTCTCTGGCAGGGACTGGGAGTCCTCAAAGTGCAGTTCAGAGTGTGTGTCTGGGAGGAAGGAAGCCACTTTCTGGAGGAGATTTGAAACACCCTTCTGCAAATGGGCAGAACTGGGATGTCCAGCTGTACGGGTGGAGCTGGGGGTGATGGGGACAGCAGGGTGTGATTGTTGTGCAGCGCAGTTTGGGGGATGAAGCACCCTACCTGTCCAGCCAGGACAGCATCTCTTTGGTCCTCTGGCTCGTGTTCAGAGCTAGTTTTCCAGAGAAAGGCAGACCATCGGCACCTTGGGTGTCCAATCCCAGCAGGAATGGAGCGTGCCGGGTGCTGCTGGGGTTGCCTGTGATCCGTGGGTTCTGGTAGGGCTCTGCCTTCCCCACCAACACCTGCCATAAGCTCTTCCCCTCTGGAAGCCATGCTCCAAGGAAGGAGGGGATGGCAGCTGTGGGCAAGGTGGCCCTGAGGACAGGAGCCAGAGCTGGGCAGCCTGGAGCAGAGGCAGGGGCCAGCCCTGTGCCCAGCGAGTGGCACAGGGCACCTCTGCTCCCCTCAGGGACAGCCTGGCACCTGCCCACGCTGGAGTCATGGATTTACAGCAGGGCTGTGGAGGGTAGAGCTGCCTTCAAACTGCACCTTCCAGCCCCTAGCACATCCCTTGGGGGACCTGGGTCTGCATCCTGGGAAAGCCAGGTCCCCTTAGCTGAGGGGCTCTCAGGCTGCCTGGGTGGCAAGAGGTGGCTGAAGGCAGGGGAGCTGGAAGGCTTTACAGCTCCCCATCAAACCAGGGAAAACAGGAGCTGCTCCTGTGCTGATCTAGAAGCTTCACTTTGCCAGCAGGAGACTTTTGTCTCTCAGATGATTCCCCTGATTGGAAGCAACTTTGGAACCTAAGTGTTAACCCAGCTGGGCCTCAGTTCAAGGTGATTGACTTCTGCAGACAAGGACTTCGTGTTCCCAAAAGCTCTGCCCTGCAAAATGCTGAACACTTCCCAGGGCAACAGGGAGAGGGGATCCCAGAGAAAGGAAAACCTGGCCCAGGTGGGTGGGGGCACAGAAGGGTAATGAGAGGGGAAGGAGTTGCCAGGTTGGAAGAATTACAAACAAAAGAAGGTTTTGTCATCTACCAGGGCACCAGATTGATGTTAAAGAAGTCCGTAGTTTTAAATCACCTCTAATGCCACATGGGGGTGAAGGTTCAACAAACTCTGGAAGGAATCCTGTGTTTTGGTGACAGACAGGGGTCCATCCCTCCAGCAGCCACCACCACAGTCCTGCCCAGCTCCAGGCTGAATCCAGCCCAGGCTGTGACATCCACTGGTCCCCAGCCAGCAGCATCACCAAGGACTACTTGGAGAACCCAGGGGGGATGTAAAGGCCTGGGAAAGCCCAGTGAGCTGCCTGCTTGGAACAGCCATCCCCTAATTTGCTTTGTCAGAGCAGCCCAGGACTTTAAACCTGATGTTTGCAGCTGCATGGGGTGCTCAGCCAGGGAATGTCAAAGGATGCAGAGTAGCACAGTCAGTCTGTCTTGTTTTGTGCTTCCTTCTGCTCTCTCCTGGGGCCTCCTTTGTGCTGCCAGCAGCACAATATGTGATGTTTTTAAAATCTTAAATCACATGATAGAAAGGGTGGTCACCTAAAAAGCAAAGAAAGGTTTTAGCTTGTGTGAATTACTGTGAAAAACATGAAAAGGACTTGCATAGAGGTGGAGAAATGCCTGTTGTGGTAGTGAGGGGCAGCTACTCTGCAAAATCACAGCATGTGTCAGACAGGGACACCCCATTGCCCCAGTCCAGGCTCTGGCTCAGTTTTCCTCCTAACTTGCTCTGGGAAAATGTCCTGAAATCTGTCTCCAATATCAACCCTGACCGTTCTTCTCCCTGGCTCTCAGACCCCTCATGAATTCCTTGCCGTATCAAAAGAGAGGAGACAAAAGGGGCCAAGTGAGCATTTCTCAAGCCAATGCAAATGCCCCAGGCAGGGCAGCCCTGCACTGCCCAGCTCCCAGTAGGGTCCTTGCCCTCAGTGTCCCCCTGCCCTCCCCTCTTCCAGGAGCCCCCTCAGCCTCCTCTCTGCAGCTTGCAGATGTCAGCAGTTACCAAAGAGCCTCCGTGGCCCCAGGAAGGGGAACGGGCTGCTAACAGAAATACCTCACTTCAGAGTGATCTCCCTGACCTGAAACCCTCCAGAGACCTCTCTCCAGATTACCACCATCCTGCTGATGCTGAGCTCTTCCTCCTCCTGGCCTTGACCCTTTTGTCCCCAGTGCAGAGGTTTCCCTGACGGGTGCGGGGGTTTCTCTCTCACGGATGGTGCAGCCTTTTGTGTGGTCTCCCACACCACCCTCCCCTCATCCAGAGGCTCTCCTGCCGATGTGCCGGGCTCAGCGCTGGCACCGCGGCGTCCCGTGGGATCCGTCTCTTAGCAACGCCAGGGAAGATGCTGAGCGCACGTCTGGTCCATCGGTCCACGGAGGCTTCGTGCACAGGGCAGAGGGCAGCTGCTGCCTGCAGGGAATGCAGCTCTCCTGCACACACCACCCCCTTCTCCCCTGACCCTGGGAGGTGGCTGAGCTTCCGGAGGTTGAGCACCCTTGCGGGACACCTCAGCCCGCCACCCCAGCCCTGCTCTCCGTCCCATCACAGAGCTCCCCAGAGCCCCTTCCCGCACCAGCGACTTGAAAAACTCACACCACCCTTCTTATCTTCTGCCACCGCTCCTCCACCGCTAACAGGGCCCT
>VZTR01027417.1:49360-67665 GCA_013400775.1 Chaetops frenatus | reverse complement strand
TTTTTTTTTTTCACTGAAAAGTGTTAAGAAACCTGAAGAGATTAATGAGATAAGCCCATTCATAATAGATCTATTTTTATTGCACAGATGAAAGCAATAAGTAATAAATGGTATAATTGTAGTTCTGTTACTTTTAAATTAGGACATGGAACTCTTTGCTATGAAATTTGTATGTTTAATGCAACTGCTCCATGTACTGAAGAATTTTGCTGGGTTTTACCAATTTATTTCTAATTTATAGGCATTTTTAAATTACATCCAGGACCTCTTTTCATACTCTCTAACATTAAAAAATACAGTTAAAATTAAATGAGCAGCACTTTTATCTGTTCTGTTCAAACCACAGATGCTAGATTTGATTTTATTTCTTACACTGAGATTGAAATTCTATTTTAATATGCAGAACTACAGTCTAGGGAATCATAAAATGGAGACTGTTTTCATTAGATGATGGATTTGCATCTCTAGTTAACAGGAAAGCTGATTCATCAAACAGCAGTGATGAAGATAATGGGGCTAACAAAAGCCAACTGACCTCAAAAAGGAAAAAAGGGTATACCTCTTTTGGACTATGTAATTGTTCACTTTTGTATTAAACTCTAATTCTACCAATAAAACTTTACTTTAAAAGTGCAGCCATTTTTTTATAGATCAAGGTAAGGACAAGATTGAAGCATGTATTTTTCATTCATGTACAGATTATTAGTTATGGAATTTTAAGGCCTTTTTTTGTTTGTTATTTTGTTGTTGTTTGAAGGCGATGGCACGAAGAGATGGGGAACTCAATGCGTGGATGCAAGAAGTCCATTTATTCAGTGACCAGTCTCATCTTATATACCTTCAGGTGTGAACTTAAGCAACTAGCAATCTAGCATTTCATTTCCTTTTTTTTAAACAATACCTTGTGTTCAACCTAGCAGAGCATAGTGTGTCCTAGTACAGACTGTTACAGTTATGTTACGTATGCATTCTTTCTAAAATCCTTTCTCTTGCCCAGACTAGGCCCAATGCTTGCGTCCCAGTAGCGTTGGCATATCTACTCCTGTCATGAGTTCTGCAGTGCTCCCAGCTCGGCTTTCCAGCTGTATAGCTACAGTTGTTGCTGGTTTTGGATTTTTTTTGAGTAGTCACTCACTTTGGTGTTTCTCTCAAAGCCTGCATAATTTATAAGTTAGCTTTGTTTGAATAGTTTATTGCTGCTAAAAATGTAGAAAGTTGTGGATATNCTAGTGAGTTCTCGGTTTTCTGTACCCTCACTGGTTGATCTCCCTGTTCGTCTCCCCTGCTTACTTTCCCTATTGGTCTATGTACTTATCCTCCTGTCTACCCTTCCTGTTGATTGGTCCCTGCCACCTGACTTCTCCCCATTTGCACCCATACTTAAACCCTGGACCCTCCACCTTCTTTGTTCTTTGTCCCTGGACCCTCTCAGCACGTGTGGATGGGTGTTGAGGTCCGCCGCTGTGTAGGTGTTGACCTCCACCACTAATAAACACCACTGGGAACCCACAGGCAGACCCCTCCTGCCTCCATATCCTTATTTCCACCGGCTGCGTGTGCCAGAGCGGTGTGCCTTCTCCGCCCCGACCGGAGCACCTTCCCTGTGGAGATGCTTGCAGGCAGGTTGTGGTGCTGAGCAGCCCGCGCCCATGCTGCAACAGTAAGTGGAGTAAAAAAAAAGTAATCAAGTAAAGCCTACGGAGAACCCCAGGTGCAAAATTATTCCGCATTTAGTGGGTAGTATTTTAGCAAAGCATTTTGAATATGAATTAGGTAATGTTCTTACCTTGGTTTTACACTTACATGAGATAGACGAGTTAACTGGCTCAGGGATATGTTACATTTCTCTACCGGAGGCACTGACTGCATTAATTGGTAAGTGTTAGTTTGGTTGGCATTTCTTGGAGTGTGGTGGTGCAAAATAATCAACTAGAGCTTTCTCTTGGTTTCTAGGTAAATGGAAATCTTTGTCATGACACACAAGTGTTGATCTTGGAGCTTTTAAATTTTAAAGGTGCTGGGGCACATTTCTTCTTTCCATCAGAAAATCTTAGTATGGCTGTTATAGAGTGATGTCTAAAAGTATTTGCAAGAGAATTCATCTTAATTGCTGAATATTAAGCAACAGCAAAAGAAACAAAAATCCAAGAGGGTAAAAGTATCTCATGCTGCAGAATGAATGCTTTTGCATTATATATATCTTTACCTTTAATCTCTGCTGTCCTCTAGATGTTCCCTGTAAAGTGCTAGATGGTTCTTAGTCTCCAGTTATGGTTTATTCCAGTAGCCATAGCAGAACTCTGTTTTTCAGATGTGACTTCTAAAGAGCTGCTCAAAACTACATTTCTGTTTAATAATCTAGTGTGTGTCTTCGGGAACCTCTTTTGCTGCTGCAAAAAGGTATAACAGAGCTTTAAGAGAGAGCTGGTGCCCATCTATGATTAATTAGGTCCAGAAATGCATAGCAGCCTGTTTGAAGTGGTTGCTTATAGTGTAGAGACCAGGGAGCACTGCAATATCCAGAAATAGTGTTTATTATAATCCTATGTGCATCAATGAGGAAACTGGTTTCATATACACACTCCACAGTAGAAACAATTGGTCTGTCATCCTATGGGTTTTTTTTTTACATGTGTAGGAACAAAGGCCCTCAATTCATGCACCGGAGAAAGATGCATAGATGTAGTGAGCATATAATTCTCTCAGGTGCATTGTCTCTCCATCACTCTGTCACTCAGCTGCCCCTTTTTCCATACATATTCCTATTGTCTTTTACTTTCTCACAGGCCAGGTCCACCCTTTCACCAAAGGATAACACATTCCATTTTTTGTGTGTATTTCTGTTGAAGCACTTAAGAGATGGGAGGCAAAGGCTGACTTAGATCTTTTCATGTTTCATGCTGGTGGGTTTTTGATTGGCTGTTTTGGGCTTTTGGCCAAATGGATTCAATTACACAAGCAAATGTTATAGGGGTTGTGGCTGATTAATATCTGCTCTGCCTCAGGATCACAGCTGGAAAACATGGCCTCCCTTGCGTCTTTACATTTCTATTTGTTCTCTCATGTGCCATTTTGCCGTATTTAGAACTTCCCAACAGGCCTGTTCCCTCCTTAAAAGAGCTCCTGTGCTCAAACTCCCATATTCATTTCCTTATTTATTGTGGGATGTTTGGAGATTTTTTTCAAGAACCAATCTTTAAAGTATTTTTTAAAGAATATAAATGTATAATCCAATAGAAAACAAAAATACTTTTCTTGTAAGATCTTAGAAATTCAGAAATAAAACTTGTAATACCAGGCTGATAACTTGATCCTGTATGACTACAAAATATAATCACTGCCAATATTTCAGAGTTTATTATGAGTTTTATTACAGCTTCTGATTTTTGTGTATCAAATGGAAATTCTTGAGTTGCTGCAAATGAAAATATCTGCATTAGCGATTTATCTACCAGCATAATGACATTAATATTTGCTTCTAAGATTCTTCTTTTTGTGTTCATTTTAAAATTTAAAAATAAAATCTATGAACGTGAAATTTAGAAAAACTGAGACTGGTTTAAGAATGGTTTCTTAAAGCTTTTTTGCTGCTCATCACTGACCTTTATGAATTTTTCTTGGTGAATTTTACATTTCCGCCACATGAATGAATGAAGAGTAGTTGCTCTGCTTTAACCAGAAGGTTTTTATTTCTGAGGACCTCCCAGCTCTTGGTTGGTCACATGTTCTTTTGAATATATGACTGCCAACATTAGGTTGCTGTTAGATGGTTGCTCAGTCTCTGGAAAGTACCCAGTCGAACATTGAGTTACAAATTGCTGAACATACTCAAAGTCCTTTGCGAGCTTTTTACGTCTGAGGAGAACAAGGGAAATGGGGAAACTGTAATTCTCATTACCAAGATAAAGGAAAAAAAATCCTGTACTACATTTTTAATAGTTGATGTGCTTTTGTATTGGTTTTGTTAAATCTCAATGACAACTTATATTTGTGTTAAAGCACATTTTTACACAGTGTTATCAGTGCCCTTGGTACCGGATGAAATGGAAGTGAAGAGAAAAGTCTCTTCCAGTGGAAAGATGGTAGGGCATCATTAATTTATTCTAATGACAGGAAGATCAATTGCAGAGTACTCATTTTTACCAGTCCACAAGAAAGGGGAAAAACACAATTAAAAAGAGTCAAGTATAATGTATATTAATGTATAATTAAAGACATTTTTTTGGTTTAGTTGATGAGTATAATTTGATTTAAATTATTTATGGCAGTGCTGTGCATAGTAGTAGATTCATAAGTGCTCTGTAGTATGATTTGTAAAAATAGAACTATACTTTGCATTTAAAACCAATTGTACTAAATGTGATACTTTATGAACACATAGTGTTATATTTGTAGCACTAATGCATAAAACATTGCTCATAGAATGTTGCAGTATCCTGTGTAGAGTTTAAATTTCTGTTTTATGTATTTTACAATTTTCACAGAGTATTTCTGCCAGATTCTTACATAAATTTTGCTTTCCTTTGTTTTGTTTATCTTCAAACTTAGAGTGAATTCATAAAAGCCTTCTAAAGGCTCTTTACCAATGAGGCTAAGTCACTTTGGAGCACATTTGCCATCTGCTTTAGCTGTTTCTAAGTCACTAAAAATTCTTCAACATCTTACTTTTTTTTCATCAGGTGTAATGGCAATTGCAACTAATAAATGTGAATTAAAAATCTGTCAAATACAATGAATAATATACAGAACTATGTGTGCATAAACACCAAATTTGCATTTATGCCAGACAATAAAACTAGGAGGTCCCCTGAACTTTGAAAAAAGTCGATATTTAGGTGTAAGTAACTTAATATAAATACAAAAAGCAGGACTCCATTGGCCAGTGAGAAATTATGTGCCAATGATAATAAACTGGGGAAATAGTTTTATTCTAGGCAGCGTACTTGTTGTGTAAGTTATTGCTCTTTAAACCACTGCTACATACCGTGAAAGCTTATAGTCCTTCCTCATTTTTAATCTTCTTCCACTTACCCTGAGCCACAAATGTTTCTTTTTTCCTTGGGCACAGTCTGGGGAGTCACACATTTTGTTCAGAACTGCTGTTTTAAAAGCTCAGGAAACATACTAATAACAGCCTTTTTTCCCTTTCTCTAATATAGTGAAAGCTTAAAATCTCTTAACTTCTTTTTGTACATGAGAAATGGATATACTAAAGTAATTCTAAATTTTCTAGTTCCAGTTGTTCATGAAATACCGACTAGGACCTTGAGCAGTGTAGAGGCATTGCTGTAATTTATGACGTGGCAGCTGGGGGCTAGGGGGGCCTATTTATTTGCCTGTAGGACCCTAAATTGCAATCATTACCAAAATAAGACTGTCCCCTTTTTTTTTTTTCCTGTGGGATTTTTATGTAGGTACAAGTACTTTATGGTGAATTAATTACAGTTCTTAGAAATTATTTAAATGCAAATCTCTTGTATGAATCTAGGTGAGACTGACCAATAAATAATTATGTTTTACATAAATGATACTGCAGGTGCTGCCTTTCAGTGATCTTTTCACATCTAAAAGTGCTGCTGATTGAGATCTGTGGGACAAAAATAAGTTATTTGTGAATCAGTAGGGAACATAGGGAACACACTGTTTCAAAGAACTGACTAAATGAAAAACAATTTTTTCCTCAAATATCCTTTAGACATTTAGGGAGATCGAAGTTATTTTCAAAATAATAAAAAAGCAATATTGGAAGACTCTACATTTGGCACTTAAAAATCTATGTTCTAATGAAAATTCACTACAGGAGAGTTTTCTTTTCTTTCCTGAAAAGAATGGAAAATATGCTCTAGAGTGTTTTGATAAAAAGTCCTTATTCTGGGAAAATCAAAGCTCAAGAATCTGGGGACAAAGAATGCTGTACGGTGTAATGAATTTAATAAAAAGGAAATCCAGAACAATCTGACTAATCTGTGTACTTGATCTGTATCATCAAAATTTCACAGATGTTCACTGAAATAGGTCCCAATGTGCTTTTGTAGTTGCCTCACAGTAGAAGCAAAGCCACGTTTACTGCTAATCAACACATGTAAGACTTGGAAATTGTAACAAGAGCTGCTAAATCAAACACTTAGCTAGAGAATAGGCAAAGCAAACAAAGAAAAAGAATCCAATTATTTTATATTTGTTTTGGTAAATGTTTTTTCTGTCAGGGACTGTGGAGAAGAAACCTTTCTTTCTTTCTTCTGCTTTTTTAACTTGTTTGTTCCTGTCCTGTAAGGCTGGGAGCAGACTGTGCAGTATGATAAGCTGTGCATTGCTGCTGAGATTTCTGCTAACAACCTCCTTCTGCAAATATCAACAAAGTACAGCCTAGGCTTTGTCTGCATATAATTTAAAATAACAACAGCAATTTTAAAAAGTCCTCAAATTGATTTTGTCCTGATTGTCTTGTAGTTGGTAGTTGTTCAGTTTGTTTTTCTTAAAACTGATCCTCCAGCTGAGGAAAATGTCCCTTTCCTCTGCCCCTTAAGATTCTTCAGAATCTGCTGTATACTCAAAACCACACTGCAGACATAGTTCAAAGAGCAGAAGTGCTACAGCCCTCAGGCTTTCTGTGGTTGCTGAACTTTTGGATTCTGGAATGTGCCCCAAACACTGCACCAAGCCCCTAAAAGCCTCAGAGGATGGTCCGCACCTCTCAGTGATGACTCTGATCACTTCATTGTCTCCTCTTGGAACAATCAGTATATAAGGTGGCTGCAAAGTGCACAGAGCAGCCACAAAGGCAGTTTACAAATCCTTTACATGCCAATGTTTTATTCTTCAGGTTTGCTTCAGTGCAAAATTTGGGACTTATGGAAGCAGTGAGTCTCATGGGAATACAAATATTTTGACAGTTTGATTAAGAGGACCTTAATTGAATGAAGCTGCAATGAGTTTTGGGCAGGCAGGTGAGTAGTCTGCAGTGGGCAGCAAACAGGTCTGGAGGCAGGACTGCCAGCTGGAAAACAAGGTCTGCCTACACTATCTGTGTCACCAGCACTGCTGGAAACCTCATGGGAAAACCTCCTTACTAAATCTGTCTGACACAGAGCTTTTCTTATACACTGAGCTTCTCCTTTATAACCCCACTGTTCAGACTCTGAAGGGGCTGAGTCTTATGTTTTTGGGAGTTACTGAAAATGACTAAGTGAGGGAGCTGAGGTCTTATGAAAGTGGTGCAGTCTTAAAGATAGACAGTAAGGCGCTATTTTCCTTTAAAAATGTGTGCTAATGAATATGCAACTATCTTAAGACATATTTTATCCAACTTATCTCAGGAAAAAATAAAATACAATTTCAGATAACTGATTGAATATTTTCAGAATTATTTCAAATGGTGCTAGAGATTTGTGCATAAGGAAAAAATAAAACGTCACAGATACATGACTACCCTTAGATCTGTACCAAAACCTTACTTTTGTTGTGGATTTTTTTTTCTCTCAGTCTGTATTTCTCAGTCTCCAGGATAAGCAGATATTTCTGCACCAACATGGCAAGGAATCTAATTTGTGCGAACTATATCTGCAGGCCAGTCTTTACATAAAGACTGTTTTAGTTACATATTAACATTTAACTTTCTCTTTATGCATATTTTGCCCAAAATGGTTCTTCTAGTCACACTACACTCCCACCAGAATTTCTTCATGCTGTAACTGAAGTTGCTGGTAGTCATTAAGATGAATCCAAGTTATGGTTTCATTTGCTGGTCTCTAATTTGGCATTTCTGATGTCCTTGAAGGGTAGCTAGGTGGGTCATCTCAAAATGTAAACAAGAAATATTTATGGGTGTTACAGCACCTACTAAAATGTGTTTGTATATTATTAATGCCATTTTGCTTGCACTAATTATGCATTTCTCATAAATCTATGGCTTGACAACTGTGCCTTGCACCTTATATTGCTTGGATTAAAACTATTTGCACTTGACATTGGATGAAGAAGAGGCTGATTATTTTACAGGGTCAGGCCTTATATTATTCAAGCTGCAGCTTGAATGTAGTTTTTCTCTGTGGGTCAGCAACAAATACACGTGAATATGGCAGGGCTTAAATAAAGGCATTGGAAAGAAATTATGTCAACATATATAACATGCTTGTCGTTATACAGCTTCTCCCACTGTGATATCAAAGGGAGACTTTGGCTACATAAAACGTATGTTATAGGTTTTACATGGCTCTATTTCAGTGAAACACTAATTTTATTTTTGGCTATAACTCTGTGATTTAAGGTGATGTCAAAAAGACTAGCTTAATGCCCAATATTAGATGTTTGCTTAAATACTTTGCTGAATTGGGGAATGGTGATGCTGAGACAATCTGCAGAGCTTCTGAATCCCAAAATAGCCCTAAATAAATCTACTCAGTCTCAAAGACAATTTTTAATACTGTACACTATATAGCATTAGACTTGACATTTTTATATATGCATTAATGCTGGGATACAGTTGCTGTAGGAGGTGTAATTTAGAATTTTCCATCCCTTGCACATTCAAAAATCCCTGTCACAGCATTATGCTAATATGTTTACAGTAATATTTCCTTATTTTATTTACCTAAGTGTTGTATAATATATCCCTTTATAGAGGTCCATAAAAAGTATCTAATTAACCCTATCCATGTTACCCAATTATTTGGGTTTTTATGGTGAGGGATGAATGTCACCTTTAATGATGACATGCCTAATTAAACTCTTTAATTTACATTTTATTGGTGTTCTTACTTCATTCATTTCTGAATAAAAGTTAAAAAATTATATTTGCTCACAATAATTTTAAGCAAAATATTAAAGTAGTTGATTTTAGAATTTACTTGATCAGTAGAGGAGGTACTTTCTGTCTTTATACTCTGCATACTGAGGAAATGTGGCTGTTCAGATTTAACAGAAACAAGTCTGCATCCCTCACATCTTAGAATAACTTTCAGACATATGGCATACTGCATAAATAATTGATTTCATCAGGGCTTATGTCAGGGTACAACACAAACAGTTAAGGTACATTTGGTTTGAACTGACAGATGTACATGAAAATGAATGGGGTTACATAAATAGATGCATCTTTTCATATCCTGTTGACACTGCCATTGACTTTCCTATAAAAGGGACATTAGATGTTTGATGACAACTTAAAACATTTGAATTTTGTCACAAACAGACCTCTATCAAGGAGTGACTTAATCAGTAGCAGAACAGAATGAATGTCCTTGAGAAATAGTGGTGCTGTCTGATAATCATAGCACTATCAGACCTTATGGGGGCTGACAACAGGCTTGATCTGGTGGGGTCTTATCTCAGCAGCCTGCTTTGGTTGATGCCTGCTTTGGTTGATGCCTGGCACATGCTTAAGAGATGACCCATGCATCCACATAGCTCTGAGGCTTCACAGTGTGCGTGTCCCTTCACCAAGACAAAACTGGGAAGAATCTGGCTGGGTGGAGGAACAAGGAAGGAGAATTCAGCACAGAGAGGAGAAAACACTGAGACCAAAAACTGCTGCAGAAATCCTCTCCCTGCTTGTTTGAACAGCAAGGCCATTATTATCTCTGCACTGTCTCCTAAAATGACTCATTTTCTCGAAGGAGAAATGCCTTGCAGTAGGGACACCCTGGCCTCTTGCCACCTTTTTCGCTTGCAATTTGTGTTGATGTATTTCATTTATATTGATGCTTCTTCTTGCTTGCTGTTGTTTTAATCTCTGCAGCTGAAACTTGTGAGACTTCATTGCCATCCCCATTTGTGGTCTGGGAGCAAGCACATAAGTGTGGCTATGGACACAGTGAGATGCTAGATGCTGCCCTTTGTCATGGCAATGCAGAGCACTAGACTGGCCAAGCTGGGAAGGAAAACCTGCTTTTTTCTCACTAAAAGAATAGGTCCAAGCCTACTAGTCTGGGTGTCTCATAGTGTTGACATTTAAGTCACAGAAACTCAGACATGGAAATATATGTTACTGATTAGAAAAGCAATGGTAGAGTCTTAATTATACTCACATCCAGTATGAAAAATGAACATTTTTTGAATTTTATTTCTGTCTCATTTTTTCTCCTTTTACCTGAAGAGGATATTTCAATATATTAATAAAATATGTAAAATTAGAGGAGAAGCTTATATTTCGGGGCAAAGCAAGCTTCTCAACAAATTCTTGGCCGACAAAGTTTTAGCTAAAAATCTCAAGTTCTACAAGTAACATATTCAGATTAATCTTGAGTATGATAATTATATGATAATTGTATGATAGTTGTACTTAGGATGAAGCTTGCAGCATGCAACTAATTCAGTCGTTTACCAACCTCCCCCATGCTGAGACACAGCTCGGGCTGCCTGCACACTGGGACCTTCCCGTGAGCTCCCCGGGTAAGGCAGAGCTGCGGTGGGCGGGCGAGCGGGCACGGGCTGGCGGCACATGCAGCAGGGCGGTGAGGGAAGGACAAGGTAGAGGCAGGAGAGGTCCTGGTACGGAGATCCCAGGTGAGGTTTATCAGCCCGCACGCTGAGGGGGTGCCAGTGACAACAACAACAGGGCTCTGAGGGGGCGTAGGGTTTTTAAGCAGGGACCAAAGGGGAGGAGTTTAAGGGCGTGAGCCGACGGGGAAAAAAGAGTAGGCAGGAAGGAGGGTGTAGCCCGGGAATACAAGCAGGGGAACAAACCAGCTGGGGTGCAAGAGGAAAGAACGGCCAGCGGGCCAAAACACCAATGGGGTAACAGAACTCCAAGCAGACCCATATAGGGAAAAACAGGGGCCAGGTTAGAATGGCTGTCCCTCTCGTCTAGGCATGAATAAATCAATGGGTGGTGATATTCTCTAGACGGCGCCCCACCAGGGCTCAGTCGTCTGGGCAGGCCCACCGGCCTCCTCAAGGTTAGGCTAAGGTTAGATACTGCCTCTCATCGTCTTCAATGGGTAGGAAAAAAAATTAAAATCTGTTAAGATAACTTTGACCCAGCTAAATTTGGAGGAACAGGTTTTGCAATAGGAAAGAATGTTCTTTTCATGCAGTAAGAAACAAAAATTTAGAACCAACTGGCAAAAAACAACTAATAAGGCTATGTCATCTAACCAGTGGCATCATGTTTCTCAATGAGATTTATTTCATGTGCAATAGATGCCAACACACTCCTCTATGTTCATATAAAAATTAGTATTTTTGATAAATATAAATTTTGAAAATAGTTAGACTGCTTCCTCTAAGTTCATGTTTATATATCCAGCCTTCATATCAGATCATACGTGCCTCTCCAGTTCACATTTTTTGTTCAACACATCTAACAAATGTAGGTTGCATTCACCTTGAGGAAGGATAGGGCCAAATGCCAACACTGCTCCATGATAAGGAAAGATAAAAAGTACATTTAATTTTCTCTGAACATGTTTGTTTCTGGGCCCTTGATCTTTCCTTGTGATAAATACCGATAACACCCTACATTCCATTAGGTAATTATACCTGTATTGTCCTCATTAATTAAGCCTGTGCAAGACTGAACCACTTTTTATCTACTTGTGATTCTTTTGAGTAGTGTAGAGTTAATTTGCTTCACAGTGGCTGGCATTCGGCTGTATTTTGGATTTGTGCTGAACCCAGAGCTGATAATACAGAGATGTTTTTGTTATTGTTGAGCAGCTCTTACACAGAGCCAAGGCCTTTTCTGCTTTTTATACTTCTGCACTGGTGAGGAAATTGAGGGTACATAGAAGGCTGGGAGGAGACACAACTGGGACAGGTGACCCCAACTGACCAAAGGAATATTCCAGACCAAGTGACATCATGCTCACTACGTAAAGGTGGGAGGAAGAAGGAGAAAGGAGGTAACATTTGGAGTGATGGCATTTGTCTTCCCAAGTAGGCATGACACATGATGGGGCCCTGCTCCCCTGGAAATAGCTGAACACCTGCCTGCCTGTAAGAAGCAGTGAAATAACTCCTTGTTTTGCTTTGCTTGTGTATGTGGATTTTCTTTCCCTATTAAACTGTCTATATCTCAACCAGTGAGCTTTCCAGCTTTCATCCTTCTGTTTCTCTCCCCAGTCCTGATGGTGAGGGAGAGATGGAGAGATGAAACCAAAACACTTCCTCAGTTCTGCACTGATCTTGTTGGTTCAACAGAGTTAGGTGACACAGCATTTTCTTTTTCTTCAAACAGGAAACATTTGCTTTAAAACTCTTAAACAAAAGTGAAGATCACATGATCATAAAGACAAGATAAATAGAAATCATAAATAAAGACAAAGAATCTCAAAAAAAGAGTACAAATTTTGAGAGTTGAAGAAACAACTACTCTCACCATCAATGTTCTTGCTTCTGTGGAAAATATTTGTTCTCTGTGTCAGCAAAAAAAGAGAAAAAAATAAGAGAGTAGATGTCATTAGAAGCGAAGGAAAAATATTTGACATTACCTAAACATGCTTTACAGTTCATTATTTTGTCTAGTATGTTACAAACACACCCTTTATAGTGCATACTTCAAATACAATTAGTTCCTTACTAAGCTTATTTGAGTTACAAATCTTTGTTTGTACAAGTTTTTGTTTGTTGTAAAACCAATGTTTTAAGAAAGGTCTTGTAAAAATGTCAATTGATCCAAGCTTCTTGAACCCTTAAAATATACAATAACAAAATATAACATAGTAAATTCCAGATAATTATTTCCAGTCCTTAAGGAAATTATTTTCTTTCCCTCCAAGTAGTAACCATAACTTCAGCCTCCAGCAGACCCTTTGTGAGAATGGATGACACATCCCTAAGGAAGGCAACACACTAACACAAATGTGAGAAAGAAACCACACAAAAACCTTCAAATAAACAAGAGGTGTAAATGACCTACTGTTTAGATATCACTTACTTTCCCATGCTTAAACACCCTGCCATCCTGAATAAATTCGGAGCAAGCTTTTCCTGCCAGTCCACAGTTCCACACTTCAGAAAGCTCTGGGACCAGAAGCCATTTAGAAGGAAGAGAATACAATATTCAGTAACATAATCCTGAGTAACATAATCCTAAAAATGGAGTTTTAACACAGATTTGACTGAGTTGGGCCTTGTAGGCACTGCTCCCCATGAGGCTTGGTCCTGTGTTGTGTGGTCCTAGCCACAGCACTCATTGCCCTATGCTGTAGAGAAGCACATCATCAAAAAACACACACTACTACTTACCTGCTCCCTACCCAAACAGCACAAAGGGAGGCCTTTTCTAACCCTCATGCTCCTCTGCAGTTGCAAGATATGTCTCTTTTCTAAACAAATCATGCTCTCATGCAGTTTTGTGAGATAGTTGCAAGATACATCCCTCCAGCATCTATAGAAAGATTTCCCTCAGTACTGCAGAACTTACATTCTCTTCATATGGTGTCTAGCTTCTAAGGGTGTTTTCTTTCATGTTTGTAACCACTGCTATCTTTACTACACTGTTTTACTAGATGTACATGGAAAAGTTAGAAACAATTCCACCATACTATGCTGAAGCATGCAATTTGATTATAAACCTAAGAAAAAGCTGTCAGCATCATCATTTTATCATCAACCGATAGATGCAATCCTGCTCCTTTCACAATCCTCTACAGAATTCATGGATGTAAGAGCATGAAATGCAAAAACCACCAAGAATTAACAAATTCTTCGATCTGTTGCTTGCCCTCTCAGCCCCATATACATAAATCAGAGCATCTCTGATTAAAAAGGATGATTAGGAGCATCTCTGATTAAGAAAACTCCAAGCTGCAATGAGCCCCTCAAACACTCTTTCAGCTGCCTTTCCTTAGTACATCTGACCTGAATGTTGAACCTCATTCCTAACTCAATTTTCAGTTTTGAGACCATTAAAACTTTCCCAACAAGGATGAAAAAACCTGTCATCATAGCTTTGGAGATTTTCAAACCTCTACTGACTCAGACCCTGAGGAATGTGATCCAGTTTTGAGATGAGTCTCACTTTAAGAAGTAGGCTGGACTACATAATCCTTCAATATCTTTTCTGCCCTAAATTAATCCTATGACTTTACATGCCTATCTTTAACATCTTCTCATCTTTCCTTTGTTACAGCAGCCAAATGTTCCATTAAATTCAAGATCACCAGTTTGGAAGGAAACATTCACTTCTTTCATTCCAAACATAAACTGGAAATAACTGCTGAGTCTAAATGTCCCTAAAAAGCCAACCAATTAAATAAATAAATAAACAAATAAATAAATAGAAAAAAACTATCTTTTGTAATTTTACTATCTGCCTCTAACAATTATCTATATCTAACCTGGTCTTTTGCTGGAATAGTTTCAAGGAAATAAAACAACCCTATCACTTTTAGGAACTCTGAAGGAGTTTCTGGCTATTTGAAATGTCACCCACATTGAAATGAAATGTAACTACAGCAGTTCTTCATACATGTTACAAATATACCTGTAAGGAGTAAGTTGTTCTCACGTGAATAGGAGGGTATGTAAGAGCTATCCATGCACACTTCATTCTTTATCACATGTAATAATATCTTTGATAGAGGAGGAAACACCTTCTTTTTTCTTATTGTTTGTTCTTACTAATTCAACATAGTTTGACTAATGCTTTTAAATGTCCCATCAATAGGAGCTAACCAACAATCTTTCAGTAAAGACAACTATAATGTATTTTCTTAAAAAGAACTATCACCCCATTTACCTTAGTTGTTATACAATTCTCCTTCTATTTCTTATATAAACACATCTGCAAAACCTTTTTGATTATTATACTATGATACCATGTGTGCCAGTTATCCCCACTGACTTTTAGGGTTCATTCAAAAACTACTTTAGTCATGCAGGAACTGAATTCTTTACTGTAGTGATGGGTGTTCTTAGACCACACAAACCACGTCTGTATGACACAGAGGTGTGGTTATTACTGCTGATAGTTTTAAAGCCTTCCTTGTGTTGAGTGATGGTTATTAGGGAGTATAGAAAGGAAGTGGGTAGAGTGAGCTTTGGTGTATACACAATGATAATGGCTATTCAGCCTAAGTGGAAGACAAGATGATGACAAGGTTAGGATTTTTCAGATATGTGCTTATTTTAGTTCTGTTTGTCCCCCTAGGGCTGCTGGGGTGATGGCTATAGCAGTTGGTAGAGCTAAGTGAGTGAGAGTTAGGAAGAGAATGGTGATTGGGGGAAATTTCTTTAACCAGTCATTAGGGATAAGCCTTGAAGCACTTCTGGGAATCCTAAGTGGAATGGTAGTTATCCTAGTTTTATCTTGATTGCTATTGTTGCGAGGAAGCATGATCTGGGAAGGGTTAGTTGGATAATGTCTCACTGTCCAGTAGGTCATGCATTAGTCATGGATGAGAGGAGGACTAGTGCCCTATTAATATGGCTTACTGGACAAAAAGTCCAACGTCATCCACCCTAGTAACCCATACCCTCTGCCTGCAAAATAAACACTGGCCTAACATCACTAACTGCCTCCTCATGAACCCACGGTTCTGACTACTTACATAACATAGACCTTCTCGAAAGTTGAAAACCAATGATTACATTCCCACAGTTTTCTTATCCCCCTGCCCAAAATTCCTTTAAATTTAGACCACTACACACAAGCTCCTAATCACCACACTCAGCCTACAATGACTACTCATAGCATACTATCTCCACCTAGCCCAAAGAGCTAGCATTGACCAAATCCTATCCCCTCTAGTAGTACTATCCTGCTGACTCCTATCTCACATAATCATAGCAAGCCAAAACCACCTGCAAGACCAACCACCAACACGAAAATGAATATTCATCACAACCTTAGTTAGAGTCCAATCATTCATTATTTTAGCCTTCTTGGCCACAAAACTAAACTTACTCTTGGACTGGCAGAGCCAGACCAAACAGTCTTCCCATGGGATAGAACAGCATAAGCAAAGACATAAGAAAACAGGTCTTATTTATCCATTCTGCAGCTTTTCTTCAAAAACTCCACCTTCCCACATTGACTACATTCTCATTCTCTGGATAAAAAATACCCAATCCTTGCATGCCCAGCTTGAACTCCCATAATGGGAGATGCAGAGGGCTGGGGCCAGAGCTGACATCTTCCCACCATAAACAAGAAAGAGGAGACCAGGTTAGGAAACGTGGGGACAGACCCTGAATTAAACACTAGTAGCTTCTGCTGCCCTCAGCGGGACAGAAATGGGAACTGTGATGTATTCACAGCATTCACAGCATATTCCTTGACATCCAAAGTACAAAACAGGCCGCAATTAACTGCTGCCAGTTAAGACAGCTCAAGTTGCTCTTCCTCTTTTCTCTCAGCACAGGAGACATCAGGACCATGCGTGCCCCAGGTAACCAACAGCCATAGGCAGCTGATTCTCGTAATTTTAGCTAAAGCCAGTTCTGTACAATGGCCAAATTTAGAAACTTTCTCTCCATTTTCAAAATAAAATGAACACAAATATATTAGAAATGTGGGGGGAAAAAAATAGGACCTTAAGTTCACATATAAAAACCAAATTAGAAGACAAGCTAGGAAAAAACTGCTTCAAGTGACCTTCATTTATCATACTGCTGGGTTTTTTTCTAATCAGTAGATACCCTTTACTACGGACCATGTGAGACTGTTTAGCATATTAACGCATTGCTGCTTTATAAATAAGAAAGAAAATTAGTTTTAATGGGCTAAACAATTAACCCTGAAGAACATTTCGTGCTTCTAAGCCTAGACAAATTGTTGTCATCTCTTGCTTTTGATGAAAATTTATATAAAATGTAATTTTTCTGACATAAATCTTGCTTCCAAATCAAAGACTGACTCTTGCTGTTGAACTTTACTGTATCTGAAAGCAGAAATTAAACATAGGTAAATACAGGGAATTATATTCATATGAAGCCTTCTAAGTAAAAGAAATTGGGTTTGAATGAAGTTCTACCCCTGAGGAGAGAAAGTTGTTACAGCTGACACAAGTTGGTTCTTCCTAATCTTTAAGGTGCTATTCTATTTATAGTTGAATTCTGGCCTCTTTTTGAAAACTTTCTTTAGAGAAATACAAACTTCTCACTCTGTGTGGAAGTGAACTGTAAACAGATAATTATTTTTTGATCTGGATTTCCCAATTACTAGAAATGTATCCCTGTGGCGATATTTGAATAGGATTGCATACAATTTCAGTTTTCCCCTAATTTTAATTTTATTAATATAATTACAAAAAGGTCACATTATACCTTCGTAACTCTGGCATGTGGAGCAAAAGACTGGATATTGTACATATTTTACTCTTTATCAGAAGCATAACCCCATATGCACTAAAATGTTTTATTCCTAAATTTACCTTCCAGATTCCAGCAGTTAGAATTTCCAGCCCTTTTTGTCCTCTTCTGACCAGTTACAAATTGCTGTCTGCCATTCTGAGGTCATCAGTCTTGCAGACACCATGACTGTTTCATGACAGCAGCTTTTAATACATATTACATTATTCTCACTGTAATAAATTTTGCAAAAAAAAAAATGAATCCTTTCCATTTAGGTTGTCTTCCATTATACATAGATGTCTGTGGAGGCACTTGACCCTATAAGGGAAAATCCCAGCGCAATGCCCTGGAAGAACCTACCATAGTCTTTGGAAATACTTCATAACTTATGGTAAGAAAGGGGCTTACCCCCATGGTGCTCTGCAGAAATACCTCTGTTCTGATCTTTCCATTGGCCTGGACTTTGCCCATCTCTAATTTTTCGTATTTGTCCCTAGTTCTAGAGGTTTCTTCTTTCCCTGTTGCCCCATTGGTTGTGGCAGCACTGAACATCCACCCTCATGTTCCCCATAGGTCACTGCCCTCTGCCCTGCCCTTGTACTGCCCCTGTGCCCGCTGACCATTGGCCTCTGACCCCATACCTAACCCTAAGCACTGCACTGACTCCCTGTCTTTTATCACTGGATCCCTTCAGTGTGTAGAGCAATAAACTGCTCTGGAACTCTATACTGAAAACACTTCCTGTCCTCTGTTGGCTGAGCCAACCGTGGTGTTTGTGAGAGGACGAGAGTGGCTGCCTGAGTGTCCAACTGAGCGGCTTCTTGAGATGAGACCTTTCTGGAGGGGTAGCAGCGTCCACCACCCACCCCCATGCTGCAACAGATGCCCATTTTCTATGAGATATTTCGGACAAGAATTAACAACAACCTCATGACACCTATGTTTTGAACTGAGAATGCAAGACCATTTAAAATAAATAATCCCGAAACAATTTACACATGGGGCCATGGCTATAAAAGCTTGACTAAACAAGGTCAGAAGGAGTCTCTCTCTCCTACAATTGCTTGCTC
>VZTR01027417.1:29079-41962 GCA_013400775.1 Chaetops frenatus | reverse complement strand
ACTGGCTTCCCTTGATCAGCTAGGGGGATTATCTCATTGTAAGAGGGAATTAGGTTTAACAAGCAGGACTTTCCCCTCATGAAGCCATGCTGGCTGTGACCAAAGACTCTATTCACTAGCTTTCCATTGGCTCAATCTCTCTGGATTCCCAAGACCATTCCAATATCATCAAGAAAGATTTTGCAATAACATTAGCTAGCTCTTTAGGCATTCTTGGATGAATCCTATGAGGCTCCATTGATTTGTAAGAGAAGCTGAAGCAGCTTCATGAGAAGATGAAACAGCATCATGATAATTTCCTCTGAAAAGATATCTGGGTCTTCTAGGTGGCATGCCAAGTTTCCATGATTTGGATGCCCTGAATCCAGCCTCAACAATTTCAAACCCAAATTTTCAGCTCTTCAGCAGTATACCTGGAAGCCCATAGCTTTCACACCTGTTGTGTCCCAGCAGGAGTTCCAGGAGCCAAAAGAGGGCAGGAATTCCACCCTTGGAGCTCCAAATTTCCCCTGCATATAAAGCCAGGAATGTTTGGCTTGACTGGTTGTCCCAAAGCCACACACCTCCCTCTTCAAATCCAGAGTAAAACTACAAGATGGATATTCACAGGCCTGGGAAAAGAAGAAACATCTGGCATGTGTTTAGACATATTCTTTCAGAAACACCGTTTAGATTTTGGAGAAAATTGCTCAACAGAGCATATTCCTGAAGAGACTTTTTGTTGTATGAATTAATTTACACTTTCTGATTAGATTAATTTTAAAGGAATAAATGGTGTGAGAACATATAAATTGAAACAAATCTTTCTGTGAAATGAGTTTTCAGCATATACTGTACTATTCTTTTTCAAATATTAGAACTACTGTATTAGAACAACTTCTACACAACACAGAGTAAAGGACAGAGGCAATTTTAGAAGTAATTGGGTTTCAAATTAAACTTACACAAGCAGGATAAAAGATCTGTCAAATACAGCCATGCACTAAACTGAAATCCATTTTCTGTATATATTTTCATCCTGAAGGCCTGTTAATGGGAAGAAATGGTAGAGGTCAAAACCTGAAGTGCTAGAAGATGGGTACCTTAAAGGCAGCTATGAATGTTTCACAGCTGAACTTTAGCTATGTGCTATTTTCTTTCCAAGTTTGAGAAGATTTGTACTAGCTATCATGTTTTGCAGAGTTAGTTGAGTTTTAGACTGTAGCCTGGAAATCACTACTGGGACCTTCTTAGAGACACATCTCATTTCTCAGACAAAAAAGGATAGAAAAATATGTAAAAAAAAAAAAAAAAAAAAAAGAAGTCTGGATCTTGAAAGTCTTATTTACTTTTGTAGTCTCTATTTGCTTTAAATCTAAACCCTTTCCAAGCTTCCCCCAGAAACAGAATTTTTCATAATTAAGAAATCTGGGAATTTGACCAAACATAGGACAGCTGGAAAGACAAGAGAAAAAGCAGCAATAACATTAAATTACACCAAATGGGTATTTCTCATTAAAGGAAGGAGAAAAGCACTTGAAGGGAAATAAATCAAGACAGAATGAGCATTTCTACATATGATGACAGTTTTTCTAACATTTTGACATTTCCATACATCGAGAAAAATACAACCATCATACAATGGAAAGAAATGAAACAATTTTATTTGTTCACTCACCTGTCTTTCTAGAAAGTCTTCCTGCAGAGCCAGCTCAAGTGAGTTGCCACAAATCTTCCTATAACATCTGTGTCTGGGAATGGCTGCAGAAACAAGGATGGTCTAGAAGAATCTAGAAAACTCTAGGAGAGTTAACAGGCAAAATAATCAGTGACAGGCAGAGCATATTTTGATGAGGATGCATGAGAGAGAAAAAGGACCAAGGGATACATTCACTGTGTGGAGTGAAGCATCCCCACAACACTGAGCAGAGTGGGAGTTGGTGGTGAGAGAGTTCAATTTTTGCAGATGCTGAGATCAGTATCTTATGGCTGGGACATTCTCTCTGTAGAAGCAGGACCTAGAAAACTTTGAGAAAGTTGTCACAGGACCTTGGAAAAATAGAGAAATGGGAGAGAGAGGTTTGAGAGTTAAAATTATGCCAATTGTGTTTATGTGACTGCCACACCTCTTCTGCGTGGATTGACTGAGACTACAGATCATGTTTGCTCAGTGGTGTACTGAGGCAGGACTCTCATGCTTGCCCTGATGTGCCCATATCTTCACAGTGGTGTCCATGGGTTTGCTAAAAATCTCTGGAATGCAAGAGAAGACTATTGCCAATGTATGGCTTTGGTGGCTGAATGGTTAAGCTGTGAATATGTTTGCTCCCTCAACACTGCAAAATAACACTCCAGTATAACTATATCCCTCAAAAAGATATTTCATGGCAGATATTAACAGACTTTTAGCACTGCCAAGGGCCAAGCTACTGAAAGTATCTCCATCATAATACCATAAATACCCATCCAGAGGAAGACATCATCCCTGGTCTGAATATGCCAAAGATACCATGCATTACACTGTCTGAAGCTGTGTATAAGTAGATCAGGAAAGTATAAATATCTACAGGAAAGGTAGATTGGAAAACACAAATAAAACAAAACAAAACAAGTAACAGCTAAACAGAAAACACCAAACAAATAAAAACATCAACCAAATGGAAGGAGCAAAGAAGAAATGTTGACAAAAGTCATGCAAGATGACCATGGACATTTTTCACTCCATCTTCTTTTCATCTCAATCTATTTGCTGATTTCTATACATACTGTCTGCTGCTTTCATTTTACTATTCTTCACATGTTGCTGTCACATACTGACAGACTGAGGCTGTCAGGCCATGGCTCATAGAACACTTTTCCCAGTGCATTTATTCTCCAATTGCTTTGAAAAATGACAGTGCTCTTGTTCACAGACAGCCAGCTGTGACCTGTTCTGCCCTGGAGCTTTCCTCCAGACTTCTCAAGGATATATTCCCACCAGACACGATGATTTTTATAATGAGGGATATGCCCATAAGCCTAAAATTGTCTTGTTCAGTTCTTTTATGAATTTGAAGGCATTTCTTAGCTATACCACATTTGCTCTGGACCTGTAGATATAGTGCTTGATTTGGGCAAGCCTTACTCAGACATCGTTAGGATGATGATGTGAAAAAAATAGTTCAAAACTGCATTTGAATCTTAAAGAAGTCTCCCTCTTTCTTTCTCTCTCTTTCTTTCTCTCTCTCTGTCTTTCTCCCTCTGTGTCTCTGTCTTTCCCTCTGCCACTTCTATTTTTCTCTCTTTTTTTCTTTGGATACAATTAGCAGAGCTGTAAAGAGTTGCTACATTTTTGCCAGGAAAAGATCCTTTTGCTAACATCTGTGTTCAGAAAGTGAATATTAGAGGACCATCAGCCCTGATGCTGATGCCTGGCACCTTGCAGTGATTCACCTCACTGTCAAGCCAATACAAAACTCTCCAGCAGCAATATTTTACTCAACTTTGCATTCCATTTGCATTCATTTGGGTCACAACATATTTGACGCCGAAGTTTGTCTGTACAAAACAAACATGGAAAACATGGGAACTTTTCAATGTACCAAATTGTTCTTTGTAATCTTCATGTAAACCATTATGATATTGTCTGAAATTCTATGTAGTAGTAGCAAAACTTGAAATTACATTAAGAAAATTACAGTAGCAAAGTGCATATTTGTAAATTTTAAATAAGAAAGCAGTATAATTCAAAAATTTTTAGATTTATGTGCTATTTTGACCTTGATATAGTCCAGAAAAATAAAATATGGCACTTAGATTGTTTACTTATCAGCCTTTAAAAATTTTGCACTAGATCCCTATATCTCCATATGTTAGAGGTGCACGCTCCAGGTAATGTGCATATTGCACCTTTTCTAATCCAGATACACTGGGAGATTACACAGTCAGTAATTTTGCAGACTACTATTACTGTAATTTATTTTTCCTATACAACTGCAAGTAATGTCACACAACCTATAATATGCAAAGGCAGAAGAAAAATTACTGTCCCCGCACTAAAGATCTAACACAGTAAAGAGAAGGGATCTTGTGAAAATTAGTGTTCTTTTGAGTATCGCAGTCAGTGTAGTCCAATATAATCTTTCCACATTCCTACCATAAACTCATTAACCATGGTCTCCCGAAAAAGCATCCCACATACTGTGTCATCTTTCACTGCATTCAAAATTACTCATTTATCCCCCTGACGATGGGCAGGCAAGAACTACAAAGGGATTCTAAACTTGCCAAGGGTATATTCCTAAGCTTTCAGGAAAAGCCTGAATATAAGAATATTCAAAAAAACCAAGAATTCTTAAGTGTCTTTCCCAGAGCATGAAATCTGAGATTGTGATGTATTTTATCTCCTTGCATTAATACACTATCACAGTATTGGAAAGGCATCATAATGGACAACTTCAAAAGTAATGAGTTTCTTAGAGATGAAGAAAGTTCCCATGTAACTGTTGCGAAGTAAAAAAAGCTTATAACAGCACACTGATTTTGTTGTAAGAGACACTCCAAAGCAGCTTTCAAAGATCCACTCAGTATCTGTCTACTACATTAAACACCACAATTTTTACAAAGTCTGTCCCTAGAATTCATACTGCTTTCCATTTAAATCTGAATAAGCCTACTGAGAGAAAACAGGCAAAACTCTCCCACAAGGCTCTACTTCTAGATAGGATTCATTATATAGTCACTATTTTCCTCAAATAATATGTCAGTGGTGACATCCTGGCAGGTTGCATTAACTGTCTTTATTCTCAGTTATGACAGTATAAATCAGAAATATCTCCACTGACCTCATTGGAATTCCAAAAGTAAAGGGCTTGTGAACTGACTTCTTGGTATCTGTTTACAGTAGCCTTTACTAAACCCTCTGTGCATGTAAAAGTGACCAAATTGTTCACAAAGATAGGAGCAGAACAGGTATAGTTGAAAAAATATTGGAGAAGTATTCCAGGTCACACATAGTAAGTAATTTCTCATTTTTCAAATAATTCTCACAGAGTGAGCAGAAGAAATTGAAAAAAAAAAATTTTTGGCCGAAATATCAAACTATTGAAGGAATAAAAAGGTAAGGTAACTAGAAGACATATAGTTGTAATAAATCATGACAAAGCTTATGTAAAATTACTGGCATACATTGGAAGACTACTGAATACTAAAAGTAGAATTGAAGAGATCTAGCTGACACCAAATTATTGTTAGTTTAGCAATATGCATGGACTAGCTCCTGTGACTAAACCATTTGCTATTGAAAGCCAAAATAGGGGGTATAGAAATAGAAGTCTAGCTGTCTGAGGTGACCTGGGGTGGCCAGAAAGGGTTTCATTTTGCAGATTTACAGTGACATATTTCATCAGTGATATGCAGACTGCTAGAGCAAGTGAAACCTCTGCAAGCTTGCACCAAGCTGAGTAGTGCAGCTGACACTCCTGAAGGATAGGGTGTCATCCAGAAGAATGTGGACAAGTGTCAGGAGTGAGCCCATGTGAACATCCTGAGGAACAACAAGGCCACATGCAAGGTGTAACACCTGAGCTGGAGCAATCCCCAATGTCAGCAAAGGCTTTGGGGTGAGTGGATTGAGACCAGCCCTGCCACAAAGGACTTGGGGCTCCTGGTGGATGAAAAACTGGAGGTGTGTTAGCAACATATACTCACAGCTCAGAAAGTCAACCAGACTGCATCAAAAGTATTGTGGCCTGCAGATGGAGGGAGATGATTTTATCTTTCTACTCTGCTCTAGTGAGACACCCTCTCAAAGTGCTATACCCAGCTCTGGGGCCCTCAGCACAGGAAAGACATGGGCCTGTTGGAGTGAGTCCAAAGGAAGACCATGAAGATGATCAGAGGGCTGGAGTACCTCTTCTATGAGGAAAGACTGGAGAAGAGGACTTCAGGAAGACCTTACTGCCGCAATTCAATACTTACAGGGGGCTTTTGAGAAGCATGGGCACAGACATTTTAGTAGGACCTGATGCAACAGGACAAGGATAGATTGAGTCCAGGTAGGTGAAGCACTGGAAGAGTTTGCCCAGAAACACTGTGGATGTCCCATGCCTGGAAGTATTCAAGGTCAGGTTGGATGGTCTTTGAGCAATCTGGTCTGGTTGAAGACATTCCTACTCATTGCTGGAAGGTTGNCATGGGGAAATTAATGAAGAGAATGATGATGATGATGATGATGATGATGATGATGATGATGATTACTACTCTCTTATTATTAATGATTGTAAAATTAATTAATAAATATTCAAAATTATAATAAAATAATGTCACTCTTTAAATGATAGTAAAAATACAGTGGTTTCATGGCTGCTTTTGCCCTACACTATCTTCTTCTGTCCTGCTTCATTTTCAAATAAACCCATATTTTCTGTTGTCCTCCATCATGATGATCAGTAAAGGACAGCCAATACTTTCATTGTAAAAAGAATTTTCAGGATAATATTTACTCTCAGAGCTCTGCAAACATGTTTTCCAGTATAATTGTAACACCCGTGAAAACATTTTTTCTCTTTTTTTTACAGAAATTATTTGTAGAGATTTCAGTGAATGCAGCTCTCCTGGTAGTTCTGTTGGTGATACATGGGAAAATATATTACAATCATGTCTCTCTGTATTTGTCTTGTTAACAAAAATAGAGTAGCAACAAAAGCAAATCTCTAAAATTACTAAAAAACACAAATAGCTTCAGGAAAGTAGTTCTTTTGAGTAGAAATGCCAGACTTATATGAACTTTTCAAAGAAGACAAAGCCATTCTTTTAAATGATGGACAGGTCTACTTTTTAAACAACATTTCATAATTGTGATCTTTAGATTTGCCTCAAGATTCCAGTTTCTGTGCTTTTTCTGCAACAGGTAAAATCTCCATCTTGGAAACTACATGTTCCACACATACATCCAATACTTGTTGAACTTGAAAGGATCATATTAACCCTCATAAAATTCTAGTTCCAATGGAGAGTATATTTGGAAATCATGCAAAGAAAAAAATATCACCTTTGAAAGTATTCTTTGAAACTATAACCTCTCTTAAACATTGCTTTAAAAACTACATTTGACCCTGCCATTAAGAATTTAATTAGGATATTTCACAGGTAATTACTTTATATTCCAGTTCAACCATCCATGAAATTGGATCCCATGTGTGATTACTGAAGCATTTGTAATTGGACTTTTCTTTACAACTAAGCAGAAGATACACCAAGTAAGAAATAATTTTTCAAATTTTTGTATCCTCTAGATTTAGAGAGAAAACATTGTCATGAGGTAAGGATGGAATTTCCCCTCTTTTCCAGAAAGTGTCTGTTCAGACTATGAAATTTGTGACTAGTGAACAGAGAAACATTGTATTAAAGAATCCTTTTCTGTGTTGAAGGATGGTTCACAAGCCTCTGTAATGGGCATGTCTACCTAGTTGGACAAAGTAAGGTAGATATTGCTGTGAGGCATTGAAGTTTCTCTTCAATAAGAGAAAAATTGAGAGCATACAACAGAAAAGGCAACTCCCTGAACACAAGTTTATTCCAAAATCTATCAGAAACCTTCATATATGACAGCCTTTCTGATAGGTGAGAATGAGTGGTTTAAGCTATTTCTTGGTTAACTGATACCTACTCAAGGTCTGATGAGGAATATGGTTTGAAACAGTTTTACCTCTCAGAATATCTTTTGTTTTCAGGAAGTTCTTATTTATTCCCTTCATTTAAGAGTCATACCACTGTTTACTAAATGTTCCCATACTGACAAAAGAAGCCTTTATCAATAGAATCTGAAAAATTAGCAAAGAGGAAGAAAAAGCCAGCACCCAGGTTTGCCAATGCATCCATTCAGTAAAAGTAGATGCCTATCAAAAACAGATACATCCAAATCCATGAGTCCACACCCAGAACTTAATGTACAGTGGGCTGTCTGATCCTGTTATCTGTGTCTGACACTGAGCCTGACCTGGGCTTACCCCATTCCCATCCCACCTCCTTTTCAATGAGATCTCTGTTCTGTCTGCCGTGTTACTATGCTTGACTTCCCGCTCATCTTCCCGTATGCAGTAGTGGGCTCTTGCTGCCTTCTGTCAGAAATAAGGTGGGTTAAACTGAGCAAATAACCACCCATGAAATTACAGAAACTAAACAAGAACACATAAACAGCAGTAAATGAGGAGGCAATCTGATATCATATTTTGCACTCACAAACATCCTCAATAGACAGATACAGGAGCCTTCATCACAGTGCATGAAAGGAAGTTGATGGAGGTATTTTCTTTGGTCTTAATAAAAATTCTTATTTTGTCCCTCACAACATCCTTCAGGACAATTTGTCCAACTGTGGGATGAGTAGGGTCATGGTACACTGGGTGTAGAACTGTCTGAAGGACAGAGCTCAAAGGATTGCACTGAATGGGGCTGCCAGTGGCTGGAGACAGGTCACCAGAAGTGTTCCTCAGGGCTCAGTTCTAGGGCCAGTGCTGTTCAATATATTTGTCAATGNNNCTGGGATGCTGGGTGGCAGCAGACTCAGTGTGAGTCACCAGTGTGCCAGGGCAAACCCCACCAGGAGATGCATCAAACACAGCACAGCAAATTGATAACTTTTTCATCATGTTACTGTTGATGCACTACTCCATGGTAATTTTCATGATTGTTTTTATTTTGTTTTTTGTTAAGCTTACGCTGTACTTCTAACACTTACTTATCTGACCCACTTTTCACTTCCCATATGTTTTCCTTCCAATCTTGAAGTAAATTATATTTTATCTTTAAAACATCCTTTATCTTTCTCTGCAGTGGGGTGCTTTTCACTTGTTTTATTTTAAACAAAAGTAGTTATGACCACTGTGAATTCAGCATTGTGTCTGTGTGTGAGTAGTATTCTAAGCATAGCCACCAGACAGTAATGCTTAGAAAATCTAAGAACTCTCTAACCTTTAACTGGATCTCTGTAGTTTTTGTGTTGGACTCAGGTATCAATGTGCTCAGGCAGGTGTGCTGGAAAAAGTGCATCACAGAGCAACAGATGTTTAGGGAGCTTCTGTATCACAGAATATGCAGTATTATGCTTGGCCTATTCCAGTAGTGGATGGGTACTAATCGAAAGTCTTGTGCAGTCTTTTATCATCTGTAGGTGACTCAAGAGTTCTTTTCCATCTGGCACATGGTCTCAGGAATCCCAAATGCTCATTAACTTTTCCTCTTTTGAAATGCAAAGCTTTTACACTGACAGACAAGCAGGGTCAAATACTTGAAAGAATTCAATACTTCATAATTATGTTTTATTTGGAGAATTTATTTTCCTTCCACACAAAAGATAGAAAAATTTGACCCATATCATACACAATAACTTCTGTCATTGTATTACTTAAAACAAAGGTTAAAGTACTCAGGAAAACTGTCTTATTGGTATTATATTTCTACACTAGAAAGGAAAGGAAATAGAGTCTTAGACTGTCTGGGATGAACCTTCCTAAAATTAGCCCTGCATGGCAAGAAAAGCCATTAACCCTACAGTACAAAAATGACTGCCTCATTCATCATAGATCAAGGCTTGTAGTTTTCAAGGTTTTCATACTAAAAATACAACAATTTAATTAGGATTATAAACTGTGCAATGCTTTACTGCCATATATTTAATATAAAAATGTCCAGATTTTGGTATGATAAATATCCATTCATTGTCTAATATCCAAAGGCATCCACTGCTGCTCATCTGTCTCTGTACAAACTGTGATAGAATTTATAATACAAACCATTATTATTGGGATGATTAAGTACAAGGAGTTGAATGCTGCTTTCTGTGCAGGGCAGAGCAACACCATTAGCTCCTAT
The DNA here is from genome assembly GCA_013400775.1 of Chaetops frenatus. Lineage (NCBI taxonomy): Eukaryota > Metazoa > Chordata > Aves > Passeriformes > Picathartidae > Chaetops > Chaetops frenatus. The sequence goes on along the minus strand of VZTR01027417.1, from coordinate 32,131 downwards.
GTCATTGCCCTACAATTTAATGAGAAAGTATCATAATATTTTCATTTATAGACGTGATAATAACAGATTTAAAGAATGTTGCATATGCCTGTAGTCTAATGATTTACAGACACCTTTACCCTATGTCCTTCTTCTCTCCAAGTGGCATATACATTAAACATACAATCACCAAATCACAGAATGTTTTGTGTTGGAAAGGACATTTAAAGCTCATATAATCCCACTTCCCTGCAAAGAACAGAGTCAACTTCCCCTAGACCTGATTGTTCAAACACCCAGTCCAGCCTGACTTTGAATACTTCCATGGATTGGCTATCCACAGCTCCTCTGGGCAACCTGTTTCAATGCCTCACCACCCTCATTGCAATTCTTTGGGTGCAGCTGTCGGTCAATTCCTTCTCCACCAAATCCTTATGTCTGCAATTTAGAGGTACAAATGTTGTGGGGGAGCATATCAAAGGCCTTACAGAAATTTATGTAGGTGACATCCATAACTCATACCTGATCCAAAAATGCAGCTGATCAGCATTTGTTTTTTACAGCAGCATGAGAGCAGGGGTGGCTGAAATTTGGTCATTATTATGAATACTGCTGTACATACCAAGCACTTCCAGGACATCACTGCAGAGCACATTCTATCCCAAAGATAAGTTAATGCAGCACTTCCAAAATTTTCCTGTTCATCCTTATAAAACCATTACTAGAATGAAACTGAAAGGATTCTGTAAAAACTTGTTTTAGAAAATCCCCAGAATTACTAAATTAAATCCTGCTCTTTGCTAGGTAAGTCTGCAATAATATTTTATTAAATTCTGTGGAAGTCATTGTTCAGAAGAGAGGAATCTGTGGACACAGTAACCATTCTAAATGTTTATGCTGGTTCTCTAACAGGTTCAAGAGAGTTTGGTTGGTTTTTTGTAAGAATTGGAAGGCTTGGTAACAAATGTTTTTTCTTGTTTTTTTCATTAACAGTTTGAATGTTCTGTTTGCTTTTAAAGAAAATCACCCATGTACAGAGTGGATTGGGGAATCTCATAATGATTGAAAATTTAGGCAAAATACAGTCAGCATTAAGTAAGCAGCTCATTTTCAGGAAGCAATCCATTTTCATCATGATGGTCATGTAGTTAAATCAAACAAAAAGCAGAGCAGAACTTCTGCACTGCAATTACTGGAATGTCACTAATATTACTTCAAAAAAATTCAAAAATATCTTCAAAAATATGTATTTGAAGATAAAATTATGCAGGCAGTGTTTTTATTTATAAATCTATGTTCTTCCATCTCTAGAAATGCAGACAACTTGCATTCTTATGCTGTATCTCTCATCTGCGGAAGTCAGGCTTCAGATCTGCATCACACTTTAATACGTGTATTCCATAGGTCTACTGTGTGCAGGGATAAATGCATTATTCAATGTCCCAAAGAACTTTTAAAAGGCATAATTCTTAAGCAAGAAGTGCAAGGAAATATGTAACTTTTAGGTTGTCATAAAAGTGGAATGGTGTAGTATGAATGAATAGTTGGATATAACCTGTTCTATACAAATATTACTAGTATTGAGTCACATAATCTGTTTCACACACAGCTGAATTNTGTCTGAAAACTATAAGAAGGACTAGCATTGCTGAAAATAATGTACAGAAAAAGAAAAAAAATGGGGGAAATTATTGCCAACACATTAACTACTTTGAATAACAAAGGAAAGCTGCTTCTCGTGACTGTTGGGGCAAAGGGAACAACACTACAATTGACTTGACAATTATCAAAGACTTTGGACCGATGCCTTTACTCTCTTGAAATGTGGTAAAAATCCACAACTCGTGTAAGAGTATAAGTTGTACAGTAGGTATGTTTATTCCACTGCTGGGAGCATGGGGCATTGCTCCTCCAAAGGCATGCTCAACTTGAACAATTTTTCTAGCCTTTTTATCCCTTAGANTGTTTTTTTCATTAACAGTTTGAATGTTCTGTTTGCTTTTAAAGAAAATCACCCATGTACAGAGTGGATTGGGGAATCTCATAATGATTGAAAATTTAGGCAAAATACAGTCAGCATTAAGTAAGCAGCTCATTTTCAGGAAGCAATCCATTTTCATCATGATGGTCATGTAGTTAAATCAAACAAAAAGCAGAGCAGAACTTCTGCACTGCAATTACTGGAATGTCACTAATATTACTTCAAAAAAATTCAAAAATATCTTCAAAAATATGTATTTGAAGATAAAATTATGCAGGCAGTGTTTTTATTTATAAATCTATGTTCTTCCATCTCTAGAAATGCAGACAACTTGCATTCTTATGCTGTATCTCTCATCTGCGGAAGTCAGGCTTCAGATCTGCATCACACTTTAATACGTGTATTCCATAGGTCTACTGTGTGCAGGGATAAATGCATTATTCAATGTCCCAAAGAACTTTTAAAAGGCATAATTCTTAAGCAAGAAGTGCAAGGAAATATGTAACTTTTAGGTTGTCATAAAAGTGGAATGGTGTAGTATGAATGAATAGTTGGATATAACCTGTTCTATACAAATATTACTAGTATTGAGTCACATAATCTGTTTCACACACAGCTGAATTAAAGGAAAATTATTGTATGTTGATTTATTTACTTGTGACTGAAAATGTAATCACTCTAAAGGTGAACAAAAGATATGGAAAGTTCTCACAAAAGGTGAGAAACAGGAAACACTTCAGTGTCTCAGAAATGAAGCTTTACCATCTGCATTATTTCTTGAGGAACATTGTTTTGAAGGTGAAAATGCTACTCTGTCTCATAACCTAATGAAGGTTAATCACTCATGGTGCAGACCCCAGACTTCTCCTCTATATTCAGCCAACATCTGATAGAGAAAACAGTGTCACTAAGTGAGGAGACTGTACTGCTTGCTGTAATTAGCAAGTGTTCACAAATAGATGTCTGAAAACTATAAGAAGGACTAGCATTGCTGAAAATAATGTACAGAAAAAGAAAAAAAATGGGGGAAATTATTGCCAACACATTAACTACTTTGAATAACAAAGGAAAGCTGCTTCTCGTGACTGTTGG
>VZTR01027417.1:1587-22168 GCA_013400775.1 Chaetops frenatus | reverse complement strand
AGTTGTTTTATTGTGGAATGCAATCAGGTTGGTCAAGCATGATTTGCATTTAGTGAATCCATGCTGAATACTCCTGATCACCTTCTTGTACTCCCTGTGGATAGAGGTGGCCTCCAGAATGAGGTGCTCCTTTACCCTTCGAGTGATTGAAGTGAGGCTGAGTGGCTGAGGCTGCCTGGCTGATAGCTCCCTGCATCATCTGTCTTGCCCTGTTTGAAGACTGGGGTGATACTTGCTTTCTTCAGTACTCAGGCACTAGTCCTGATCTCCATGACTTTTCAAAGATGATCGTAAGGAACAGAGCTATGATGTCCATCAGCTCTCTCAGCACTCCTGTGTGCATCCTGCCAGGGCCCATGGACTTGTAGATGTCAAGTATGCTTAGGTGTTCTTCAACCCAACCCTTTTTGATACAGGAAAACTCTTCCAGCATTCCTTTACCCTGGTCTCCTTGGTCAGAGATCTCTGCAGGCTGGTCTTGTCATTGAAGACCAAAACAAAGGTATCATTCAGTAACTCTCTGCATCCTATTACCATGGGCCCATATTATCTTTTGCTTTCCTTCTGTTAGTGATATTTGAAAAAGCCTTTCTTGACATCCTTGGTTAGATTTAATTCTATATGGCCTCTGGCCTTCCTTGCCTCATTTCTACTTAGTCTGACAACCTCTCAGCATTAATTCTAAGTGGCACGGCCCTGCTTCCATCTCCTGTGTATTTTGTGCTTATACCTGAGTAACAATATAAGTTGAGACAGTTATTCATCCATGTAGGGGTCCCAGCCCTTTGCCCAATTTCTTGCTCATCAGAATGTATCATTCTTGGGCCTGAGGAAGCCATCCACAAAAAACAAACTGTCTTGGAACTTCCTACTCTCCAAGGCCAAAATAACCTTCTCTGTTGAACTTTCACACTTGCTATATGGGGCTGTTAAGGAGTAACAGGTCCTGCTGTTCACTTCTTGGCTCTCCAGTCAACAAAAAACCATATGGGTAGGAATCACGGAGTCTCAGTTGGAGTGATCTTCTGACTGGTGCAACTTTGTGGTAGCAATTGGCACCTGCTCTTTTTCAGCCTTTAGCAACCCCACAACAGAAGAATCCTCCAAGAGAAAAGCTAAGATAGACAGCTCCCTAACTTCCTTCATCTCCAAGGCAGCTATACTAAAGACCACTTCTTAACCTTTTGGGTCCTTGAAATACCCTCTCCTGAAGCAGTTTACACCAAAGATGCTTCTTGGCCAATCATAATAAGGTGCCTTTTCCACTCAGTGCCAGTCAGGCTGACTTCAGCCTCCAATATAGTAGCTGTTGGGATTCTCCAGTCATTCCAAAAACGCAAATGGATTCTGCCCCTGCACAGTTTGATGGCATTAGGGTATACATGGTGTACTGGTGTGTACTAGAGACCCCACTGGGGCTGACAGGCCAGGCCATCAAATCCACACACTCCAGTAAACCCGGTGTCCCTCTCCTCCACCTAGCAGGGGTCAGGCCTGGCTAGTCCTGGTCATAGGATTTCTCACTTACTTCTTGTAAAAACTTGTAAAAAGTTATTTTCTGCCTGGGGAACTAGTAACTGGAGACTGGACAGCAAGTTTTCTGGAAGAACCCTCATTGGTTGTTGTTTTCCCTTGAAATCCAGGTACCCATGCATTGTGGCAAAACTTAGCTTGGAACAGAGAAAATCTCTGTGAAAGCGATAAAGCAGTTAGAATTTTCACAGACTGTAAAGTTAGAATGTTCTCATGCAGTGAATCCAAAACAACTCTCTGTTCTCAAGACCAGACTAACAGCAACACGTACAAAGAATGTTAAACAATAAGATAGCACCTTGCACCTGCAAGACTTTACGTGAGAGTCTTTCTAATTGGTTAGGAGAATTGTTTATACCTTTCAGCCTATGGCGTGTTTAGTTTTAGAATTCTATCCAATGGATTTTTGTTTTCCACAAAGTATGTTATAAATGGAGTGTAATTTCTTAATAAAAAATCTCTCTTTGCCTTTCTGAATGTATTGGAATCTATCTTGTGTTGTTGGACTCAACAGTGACATCCATGCCTCTGGGGTTGTGGTAGATTTTCTATGCCACTTACTCATGTCCTCTCAAAGTACTCAGAGTACCCCATGGTATGTATTTTCTATAACTTATCTCTTGATCAAAAGAAGGCTTCCTGTTAATAGCTGAGATACTGGTCCACACATGCTTCATGTGCATGAGACTTGGTCTGGATCTGTGGGTAATTGCAGGAGTTTTGTGCACAAATGGGTAATCTCTAGCACGACTAATTCCCTGAGGTAGGGGACACCTCTTTCAATTGTGGTCCACTTGCCAGGGTGTCACATAACATCTTCCTTGTAGGGATATCTTTACTTCACTTTTGATAGGAGTCACCTTAAGGGAGTCTGAGCACTTATGTCCCTTTTCCAATCATTTTGTCCATGCCCCTTTCCCTAGAAGGTGATCCAGCTTCTTGATTTCCCTAACCTTTCATTCCAGGCTACTGGTCCCTGTACAGTGACAGCATCCAAGCAGCCAGGTAACAATGTGCTCATACTGGACCATAGCTGAAACCTTTTCACACCACACAGCTCATTTGGGGACAGGGATCAAGGGGTTACCTCTTGCTCTGCCTCCTCCTTCTGCTCTTGTGATGTCCCTGCTTTGTCCTCCTGAAGTAAACAACCTGCCTTTCATGTCCATTTCTCTGTATGTACAGGGACAACTGATACAGACATGGATTGCTTCTCTGGTTCAGCTGCCTCACCCATCACTGAAGTATGAGTAGCTGGAATATCTGTTGCTGGGTTTGAGGAGACAGTGCTTGTCACGAGGGTTTGAGCAGAAGTAGTGCCTGTTGCTGGAATTTGAGTAGCAGCATTGCTTGCCCCACAGTTTGGAGTAGGCACAAATACTTTCTTACCCTACGCAAGATTTGAGCCACATTCATGGTTCCTAGCAACAGCACCATGATGTTTTGAACGCTCCAAGCCTATCCAAAATTTTCAAAATTCACAAGTGTTATAGACTATGACTTAGAAAAGAAGAAGAAATGTGTGAAGATGCCTTCTCCATAGGTTGGTTCTTGGAGAAAAGGTAGGATGTGCAATCATTAACAGTTTCCAAAAGGTGGTTCCTGTGGTACAGACATGACAGCAACATTGAGTACCATACTAGATTAATTTCAAGACCAGTGATTCTGTAATATCATAAGCCAGAGTTAGAGAGTAAAACAACATGATAACTTTAGCCCAACCAATAGAGGTTATAAACAGTATGATAGCGAACACATACTGCAAGTAAGCTCTTAAATAAAACAACCCTGGGAACAAATGAGACAACTCTCAGAGCAAAAAAGGTCAATTTTGTGACCAGCTGTTAAACTAATACTATTAATGCTTGAGCCTTGAAAGCAAACAGCTGCTGAAAAAAAATGGTATATGAATGACAACAAAAAAGATTGGTTTGATGAGGGTACAACATTGGGAGACACCTTGTGAAATTTAAAAGCAATAGAAAACCAAGTCGTTGTTCCCCAGAACATAATTGGAACATCTGTTCATGTGTCAGTATGAATTATTTTTATGAAAACTGATTACTGCCCAAACATCAACGTATCTTAAACCCTGAAGCATAGCACTGCTTGAAAGTAATGCAAAAAAGTCGTATTTTTTATATCCATCTCATAACTTAGTTTAGGTTTCAAAGGACAAACTCTTGTTTGTGCAGGACTCAAGGAAAAGCCTTTTAACCAGATAAGACTTGTCTTAGCAGCTAAATTGAAAATAATATCTGTCCCCAAGGCCCAGACTGTTTTCCCTTCACCTAGTCACTTGTTCTTCTGTAATTTATTTTGCAACAAGCTGTTCAGAAAACACAGGGGTGCACCACACTCATTCAGACCTCTGTTCTTCATTGCAAATGTGTTGCATTGCCTCCAGCAAAAGGACATCATCAATCAAGTTGATTTTTGCTCTGAATATCTGGAATAGATGGCTTTCTTTCTATCATTTAGATGTCTCTTAATTTTTGCAACAATTGCAGCTGACATGAGGGGATAAAGAAAAAAAACCAATGATTGTGATCAGGTGAGAAAGCCTGGCAACCAAACTAACTTGTGTTTTGCATTTGGGGCAAACATTTACTATTTTACAGCGCTCTCCCAAATTTAGTGTGATGATGCAGCAGTTGCAAAGTGACATGCATCTGATTTGTACTCTTTCTGAATTTTATATCAGTAATAGATGCAGTCTCTTTGAAGTCTCTGCTAAGGTTAAGGAATGCGTTTAAATGAATACTGTTTATTTTATCTACACTTTTAAGAAAGAAAGCGGTGGAGGAAAGATGTCTTCTTTTTATTTAGTTCTATTGTGGGATGGGAAGTCCCTCATCTGATGAAAGAAATAATTGAGATGTCAGTTGACCTACTTAGAAAAAAGGTATGAAACTGAATTTAACCAGCTTAACCTCTTGTCTTCCACACATTTGTCATATTAAAAGAAAAACTCCTAGGAGTAGGATCAGAAAATGGCTTGGAACTAGTTGCAAGAGCTGCAAAGTATCATGCTTGGAGTAAATTCTTTCTTTGCTGAGTCAGAAAGAGCTGGGTAATACTGAATTTCTGTTCCTGAGCTGTTTGTATCATGTGCAATACAAAAGTATGGGCCACAACAAATACCCTCACCATTCAGGTGTGGGGTTACCAACAGTGCCGATTTCCTTCTAACATGTAATCAGGGTCTGTGGTCTGTAGAGTCTGTTGGAATTTTCAACCCAGAAGGACTGGTTGCATTTGGGGCAGTTCACTACACACATATACAGAAAGCTGTTGATGTTAGCTTTAAATTCATAAAGCACAAATGTAGCTGAAATTCTGAAATTACAGATGAGTTGCCTAGAGATGCTCAGGTGTGCAGCAAGATGCTGTCAACAAAAACTTGTGCTGATGTCGTTTTGCTGCACATATCCATTCCAGTCTCCCAGTACACTTCTTGTCTTATCCTCATTTGGTGTTAAAAATTTCATCCTTCATTATATTTACTGTGCTTTTTCTGCCAAAGCAGAAGTTTCTGCTGTTTTACAAGACACTGGGTAAATCCCTAGTAATAGAGATTACCTCAAAGAGAAGCGAAACAGCAGTTTTAGCCTCCACTGTGCACACAAAGCAAGAGGAGCTGGAGGGTTGCAGTGACCATGTTCTGAGCAGGCTGCAAGCTTCAGAGTATCCAAATGTTGATAATTGCCTTGTCCCCAGAGAAACAGCAGATTTTGAGACAATCTACACCACTACGTGGATGTTCAAGATCTTGGTTTTTTGACTTTTAAACCAACATCATCTTATCCAGAGTTGAGCAGGCACACTACTACAATTGTTTTAAAAATAAAGAGCAGCTAGAGAGTACTGAAAGGCTTGAGCAGCCTGACAATCAGCTACGAGCAAAGGCTTATGGCTCATTAATTCTTTGGTTTTCTCAATGTCTGTTTTTGCAGTCTGACTTGTGACCTAAGGGCTTGAGTCCCACTAGCCCTCCAGGAGCTATTGCAGAGTGAGAAAATTCACTTATCTTCCTGGGAGAAAGGATGAATCTCAGGTCCTACCACTAAGGGCTGACAGAGAGGACAGCAAGAATATGAAGACCATTAAGATGTAATGATGGAGACCAGGGAAAGAGATGGAAACTAATCTCAGTTAGATGAAACTGAACTGAAGCTTAACAGAATGATTCTAAGCAGCAGTGTAAAAACCTTGGTGGCAAGACCCACAGTAGAGGCATGCAAAAGCAAAGGCTTAAGTGAGATTAACTGGCAAGACCAATCTTTAAGAATTTACACCTTGAGGATGTTCTGACACCAGCTGCACAGAGCTGGAGGTTGCCCCGGACAATGGGACCCATGCTAAGGGAAAGACACCTTTAATTGACTTTGGATGTCTTTTTGACTAATTTTCCGTGGTTGAACCCTGCTTCAAAGTGATGGGGTGGAGACAAGATAAAGGGGTGTGGTTGAGGAACTTAATAGAAAAGGGCATTAGGCAATTTGTATAAATGTTTGCTGTCTGTTTTTATTAGACGTGAAGTATTCCCATCAGTGTACTACCTCAAAATCTTAGCAAAAAATACATTTGTAGGCAGTTTGAAGTTAAAGAGTCTTACTAGATACAAGTTCTTTTTAGGCAGGATTCATTTCCTGGTATCTCAAGAATTATTTCATGTAGCAAAACATTTCCCTTGAATTTCTGATCCAACTTCAGCAGTAGCAGCAAGGACCCTCATCTCCATTTCAGATGCACAGAAGTTTATCCAAGTTACATTATGATGGACAGATTCAAGTAATGCATATATTGGTAATGTATTCTTCCACATTCAAGAAAAATTTAGGCTTGCTGGGTCTCATACTCAACGCAGATTACCAGTGTTGGATAAAATAGCAAGATCTGATGCAATGTCTAAGCTGCTATCTCAGGAACAGCAGAAGTGTTTCAGTTCTTATTATAGCAAGGAAAAGCTAGTTAGCACTGAAGAAATAGCTACCCTTATACTCTTATCTTGAGTATTTGTATCCCCTTATAGCTCATCTCCTACTGTATTTTGTGAGTTTTTCAAAACTCACTATTTTAAAGTCTTCTACTTTTCTCTACCGTTTGCATTCTTAGCTAATATTTTTACCCGTAGCAGTGTATTGTCACTTCTGAGAGGAGATATGAAAATTAAGGAGACATTCTGATTTGGAAGAATAAGACCAAAGGAATACCAAATAAAGTAAAACCTAACCATATATATTGTATTAAGAGATATCAGAACACTTCAAGTAAAAACAGTTTGCCATAATCAAGTTACTTTTTAACTAGTAATATTCTAGGCAGTAATATACTTAACTGGAAATGTAAATTGAAAACTTAAAACATTTAAAATTACAGGTGTCAAAAAAAGGGTGTTATCATTGGAGTAAGGTACAGGCATGGAAAATAACAACTTCTGTTTTGTCCAGACAAATACATTTTATTAACATAGTCAGAGCAACTCTTCTGTTGTGTCTCATTTAACCTCTCCATAAAAGAGGAAATTGCAGGAACAGCTTATTGCATGGTCTAGCTAATCTGCTTAATATTGGTAAAGCTGAGAGGGCAGAAGGCAATACCAAACTGTGGGTTATACATTATGTCAACTAATTCGGTATTGCTGCAATAAATCTGTCTTACTAAACTAATTTCTCTGCTTAAGCGAAATTGCTAGTAAGTTGAAATACTCCTTTGCAATATATTTGTATGGAAACCAAATCTTTGCATTTCATCATTGCCAAGAAGAAATCAAATATACATCTACTTCAGAAAATGTGTATTTAAAAAATTGGATAAATGAAAGTGACAGCTGTGTGCACACAAGAACTTGAAACAACTAAAAGTACCACTTCTTTCAGTGAAGTATTTGGAGCTGCATAACCTTGAATCCAAATCTGTGCATAGCAACAGAAGTGAATTTGACAGTCCGCTGTATTTACATTCTGTGCTATTAGCTTCTTGAAACATAAATATCTTGTTTTTACCACTCCTCTGGTGTATAAGTAACTCAAATAAAGTTTGGAGNAAAAAAAAGGTGGAAAAAAAAGAAAAGAGAGAGGGGGGAAAAAAAAGAAGAGAAAGAACCCAGCTCTCTTTTTGATGTACTGCACTTACTGGTACACTGTTTGACCCCATTGGCAGGTTGGCTCTGCAAAGAAGATAGGTGTCCTCATTTCTGGAATGGCCCTCTGTCACACTGTGTTTCAGCAGGTTTCAGCCACCACACTGGTCTGTAGTCACCTGGAGGTCTGAGTATCACTCCCATTGTGTACGTGAAAAGCAACTAACAAAAGCAATTCATTGCTCTGAATTCACTTGACTGCTGTTCTCACTCCAGGTGGAAAATTTTCAAGGGTGTGCAGTCAGGAGGATGCGGTATTAGAGCTCCGACTGGCACGAGAGAGAGTTGCAGTTGCAGTACAGCACACAGAAGGGTGAGAACCCCCAGAAACAAGCTCAGACCTCAGCTGACCACACTTCCCGGCCCCACGGTCCGAGTCTGCTCTGCAAGCTGAGCTGCTCTGCTGCTGCTCCGTGGGTGAAGCAGGTGAAGAAAATCCGTGTGGGCACAGAGTGTGGTTGTTCCCGCCTTCCCCACATATTCAAGCCCCGCTGCTAATACACAGGTGTTGAGCAGATTCAGCCACCTCTCCTGAGGCCAGGTGGAAACAGCCCGCACAAAGTGTACATGGACTGCAGGAGGCAGTGCACCAGTGCCGTGCTCAGGCCCTGGGAAACCTCTCCCTCTGTGGTAGCTCCAGCAGGGCACTGACCTGCCAAAATCAGTTTGATGGATGAAGAGCTCCTCCACCACCACTGCCACCACCTTTTTTCCTACTTTGATCGTATTTGCGTGTCAGACTTAATTCTCTTCTAGAAGGAAGGATGCTGTAGCCATGACTAATGGCCACTGCTTACAGACACATTGATTAACTTTACTCATCTCAGCCAGGCTGGAAACCCCATCTCGACAGAAGGGAGAGCCCACAGAGAAATTGCAGGGCTTCCTGGGGTTTCACCACTTTTACTGTGGTTTTCAGAGTTAAAAATTTGCAGCAGTAAACTCAGCAAAGTATTGCCAGTACCACCAGAGGAACACACACACGCAAAACTCAGCAATTGCATAGAGAAAATGCAGAATGCAGAATCAGGTTTTCATTTATTTCTTTATTAATACCCTATTAGTATCCTTTTCTTGTATCAAGAAAACAATTTGGGTATAATGATAATGGGTAAAATAATGGGTATTAGGATGCTCAGAGTACTAAATAAGGTGATACAGGCTAATCATGATTTTGATTATTCTTCTACTGTTAGAAAAAGTTAAATATTTAAACTTGAATTTTTCCTCTGACTTGGGAAAAAAAAAATCCCAAGTAACTGGAGAGTGAAAGTTCATGTAAATCTTTTAGATTTCATAAAGTTTCTCCTACTAAAAAGAAAAAGATAATTTTTTTCCTTAAGAATATAGTGTCAAGAACATACCTATCATTAAAAATACGAGCAGCAGACTGGGGATCCCCCAAGTCAGCAGCATGTGTCTTCCAGGTGAGAGGAAAACTCCCTATAAAACAGATAGGGAGTTTGAATTATTAAAGCTGAAGGAATAATCTACTCAGACTGATCAGAGCAAGGCTCTCCTGAGAGCTAGTGGGGTTTTTCCATTGGCAGGGAGACTATGTTTTGTACGTGAGATGCATTTAAAGCAGTTAATTTCCATATTGCTTTCTCAAGCAGACTTTCTACTGCCGCAAGTAGTTTCCAAAAAAATCTCCACCACTTCACCACACACACACACACGCAACACCCCCGTTTTTAGAGATGATCAAAAATCAAATGAGAAACTAAGATTAAATCCTCTAGAAAATAAAAGGTAGTTTCCCCACCACTGCACTGATTTCGTGGGAGGAATTTTGGGGCAATTTTTTTCATTGAAAATACTTGCACCTACAACTACATAATGCAGCAAAATTAAAATCCATGGGCACAGGGTTTCCCAGGCAACCTCTTATCAATTGTCTCTTTCTTGGTGATACTGTTCACTGCAATATAAAACCTTGAAGAGTTTCGTCTGCCACAGACCGAAAGAAAAGAGTGGCAGAGGGAATCACCCAAGCAGGAGGCTCATGAATAAATAATTACTTTTAAGATTATTTTGATTCCTCTGAATAATTTCCAAGCTATCTGCATGCAAAGACTGGTTGTCAAGCAATGCATTAAAGTATGAAGAGAATTCATTATCCTAAATACGAAAGTATTTTCAGTCTCCTACAAAAAAATGTATCTTATATTTTAAAAAATATTTCCTGGCAATGTGAAGTATTTCTGTCTTCTTTCATAATTCACTTCTGTCACTCACATTTATTATGACTTTCACCTCCTGAGGTTTCACAAGAAGAAATGCCAATCATGCCGCAGACATACATAATTACTTTTTTGGAGTCAGCCTCAAAGAGTCAGGCATCAGGAAAAGCAATCTGATGTCCTGACATTCTCTTCTCATCATGTCAGTTGCTTTGTTTATAAATTCTGCTTGAGGAGGGGAATAGAGAGTTGCTGGAGGCTGTGCTCTCACCTTGCAAATTTGCCTGGTGGTATCACAAAGCTCTGTAAGTCCCAGTGAAGCTGAAACCTTATGAAAGTTTATGTTTAGGGTAGGCATTTATGTGTCACAAAGGTATCCACCTGCACTGAGAAAATTTAAAAGTCAACAATTGCTAAACACAACACTTTTTCAGGTTACAAGAATGCTGGTAGCCATAAGCCTACCATCCTCATTGCAAACAACTTGCATAAAAATTCTCCTGTGAATTCCTAGAGCAGCCAGACTTTCACCTTCTCTTTTTCTCCAGCATGTTTTCCTGACCTGGCCTTTTCCTTTTCCTTCCCATTTCTGTCCATTTGCCTCCATGAAAAACTGACATTTGGGTCAGTCTTGACAAGGTGGGGAAAGAGCATGTGCCAGTAACCTAGTATCTATGGAGTCCCTAAGAAATCACAAGTAGATTTCAGGAGCCATTTTTCAACTCCCATCCTTCTGCACTAGTGGTTCCATAACTAAAACAACAAGGCAAACCCTGTTGTCTTTCTGACCCTTCATGTTCCCTTGAAAAGATGGTGAAAATGTGTCCCATATCATGGCACATACATACAGTAGGAAACAAAACCTTTGTTTTCTGTTATGGTCTCTTCATAAGACAAAACCACTAAGGTCTGTGTGCTGTCTGCACACAGCTTTAGGATTCCTCTCTAATGTGATTTAGATGGGGAAACACTCAGCTGGGAATCTTCAGCTCACTAATATTTAGCAGGAAAGTAAGGGAAGAAATTTATGCCAATAAAATGGGAAAGTCAAAAGCTGACACCGTACTTTGAATACTAAACACACTAGCACTGCCTGGATATGTTCAATTCCACTTTCATATTTGTATTGCAACTTGATTCCAAATTTTACTCTTAAGTCACAAGGTTAAAGCACTGGACACAAAGGAAATACGACCCAGTTTTAGTAACAGCAATAACTGATAAACCGCAGGTGAGGCAGAACACACACTCCTGATAGCTTACAACCCATTGAGATGGAGTTTTTGAAACTCCCAAAGTAAAACACAGTAACAGTTACTAAATATTAAAACAGGAGATTTGTTTTATTTGATACCCATACCAAACAGTATGACACAATTTACTGCAATTGTTTATTTTGTTGGCTATATGTGTATAGTAGAACATAGAAATTGAATACTGAAAATAAATTGAAGCAGAAGACCAACAAAATCTGCTAGACTCATCACAGGAGCCAAGGGGGAGAGATTACACAATGCTACTACATGAACATTATTAATTCATAAAAGTTGTTCTGGATTTTTTAATCCACTTTGCAACACAGTAAAGTAGTCCAGACCCTGATCAATTTTTTTTGTGAGCAGCACCTCTATACAGGACAGCATCCTGCAAGAACTGCTTCACTATGGCTTAGTCTGGAACAGACTGGCCAGCCTCATGGAGGCAAAGCACCTCCACGGTGCTTTAGAGATAGGTTGTATGATCAACATGAGTTTGATCACTATAGTACCACAGACACCAACTCTAAGTGCAAAACATCACTTCCAGAGAAACAAATTCAGAGGGGAAAGAAGCCTCACTAAAATCAATGCCCTGCCAGTGTCAAAAAGCAAAATCTTTACTTTCTTATGTAGCATAGCTATGGAAGGCAAGGCAACAGAAATTTTTCAATTTGGTAGTAATACACACAAAACACTTGAGTGCTTCTCTCCATTCCAGACCTCCAACACAACTTACTCAATAGTAAGTAGAGATTTTGGACATTATAGGGAAAATATTCCCTCATTGCTCCAGTTTCATTCATATTTTTCTCCACAATACTTGTTGCCATGCAGACAGGACATAGGTCTCCTGAGGAAAAGCCTTTCACTGTCACCTACCTTAACTCTTAGCTACTGGCCAGTGGGTAATACAGAGCTTACACTCACAGCTAAAGAAATCAAAATTAGAAGTCTTTTTCCTCAATGAAATGAGGGTGAAAATGTGAGATGCACTCTGTAATCTAAACAATATCACTTTCTCCTTGTAAAATGTTTTATTAGCTTATGTTGTGGTTACAGGAGAAACAGTACTAATATGAGTGTATTCAAAGTATGTATGCCACACCCATCTACAATATTCCTGATGAACTGTTAACAATGGGCCGTTTGGAGCAGCTGTCCCATGCACATCCCATATATGAGCTGGATGTGATCTTCTCTTTATCTTCACATGATAACTACACGCAGCCTAAAGGGGGTAATTTCTGCTGATGGGTTACCAAGGACTCCCCAGAATATCCTATGACTCATAGGATTACATCTTTCCATAATGAAAATGCCTGCCCTAGGGGAGACACCAAACATTCCTGCCTGTATATAATCTGTGGTTTGGGACACCACCACCACCACTGGACATCTGGAGAGGGAATAAACTTTCCACAGGACCACCACTTTTGACAGGACTGCAATCATCTCTTAACAACGCTGCAACCACTGCTTAATCAGACTGAGACCACCACCCTGACTAACAGGGCCCAGGTTGTACTCTGTGGTTTTAAGCCAGTTTTCTGTATTCATTGGATTTATTGTAATTTTTCTATTAAATTGTAACTCTGACACAAAATCTCTTGCAAGGTATTGGTGTGAGGTTAATTTCTCCTGTTGCCTTACCTTCAAACCAGCATAGCTTATTTAAAAAAAAATACTTACCAAACACTTCTCATAACAGCTGAGTGACCTTAACTCTTTGCTCTTTATTTTTGCTCTATATCCAGATGGCTTAATCCTTATAACTCCTATTAATTACCTGGACTAGCTGTGCAAAACATAGTGGACAAGAGACAGTTTTTGATGTGCAGAACTCTTTACCTTTCTATCACCAGTTCAAAGTTTCGAAGTATCAAAAGAAGAGAGGTATCACCATCTGATCACAATTACACAAAAAGGCATAAAATTAAGACGTGTATCCATCCTGGACCCAAAGAGAGTGGCCCTCTCAAATGCAAAATCTGCCCACTGTAAATTGTAGTACAACTGTAGTACTGTAGTGTTCCTAGTCAGCAAAGAGTCTATGCTACCCCCTTGTTGTATTTGTGAGTTTTGACAAGTTAAAGGACTTGATGATGATTTCACTCTCCTGCAGCAGGCAGAGAGCTCTGCTGTAGGCACAGGTCTGCCTTATGCAACGAGATATTTCAGAACAGCCTTGCACAGACAGGTTCCCCACAACGGCTTCATTGGGGTTGGGATTGGCATTACCAGAATGGTTTAACTGCACAGACATCTCTAGGAGCCTTCATGAATGAAAATCTTCCGAACTAGAAAAAAACTAAGTAAAATAATTGTTATGTTAATCCCACTATTCCCACTGCAGGAGAAAAAGAATTCTATGATTCCTTTTTGGCAGTGTTTTTACCCAGTATTGCCAGAATATACTGAAGCAAAAGCAGTTACCTGTGCACAACTCTGGCATTAGAATGCTGTTGATGGCTGTTTCCAGTTCCAGAAGTTAACTGAATGCCCAAAATCTCTTTTCACAGAGAAGTAAGATCAGTTAAATATTGAAAGAATGAATGACATTCTGAATGCACTACCAACAGAGTTAACAGTCTTTAGCATTATATTACTTTGCAATAAAACCCAAAGAATATTGCCTACAACAGAAACAGAGCCAATTTAGTGAGGGTAGAAGCAGGAGCCTCAAAGCCTAAATTGTGGCTTTTTTCCTAATGTTTCACAATAAAGGAAAAAGTGTGGCATAATTAAATATATTAAAAATTGGCTTTGTGTCAGGGGTAAACAAAATTAACCTAAAAGATTGTCATGATTAGTGATGAAGTGCATTTTTTTCCAGATGTAGAGTCTGCAGAGTTCCTAAGTAGCAGGAATCTCTAAAACGAAAATGTTGTTACAGAATTGAGACACTTACAGAGGAAAGACAATTTTAAAATATAAATATGAATCCTCTTTTCTCAACTAAATCCTAATATTTAATATGAAAAGCATAGCAGAAAACCTATTTTTTTCCAGAAAATGTAACAGATTTTCTTTATCAATGAGGACATTTCAAAGGTTATTAGCTTTTCAAAGGACTAAATGCCAGCAGCCTGTGGATTGAAAAATGTTTCATTGCAAGGGGAATGTGCTAGAAAGTGCTGCTTCACTCTCTTATTAAATATTTCTGGTTAAATGAAAAAAAAAATGAGCTGAATAACCACAGAGTCCTGCTAAACGCTCCTCTCACCAGAAATGCTAGGGACTGGACCTGAGAAACCCTTATAAGCTGATGGACAAGCTTCCTCCTCTCGTGTTGGATACAACTTTGTACTTGGCTCTAAAATGAGACCATGAAATTTAAATTATGTGTAATGAACAGAGGCATCTTTATAATAGTTTCCTAATTTCGTTTCACAGCATCCTGTTGGTTGGCCAGCAGTTTCTTAAGATTTCAGTATTATAGTGTTGGGATGGTTTTGCCTCTCTTACAGCACTCATGTCTTCAAGATATGATCAGTAATAGACTCTTGCAGTTTTCCATTTCAGAAAAATCCTCCTTTTGCAGCATGACTAGACATGACATAAAACAGAAAAAATATTTCAGATGGGACAGTAAGAGCTGTGGAACTGCTCACAGCATGCATGTTTTCTGCTGGGGAAAAGCAGGACATCATATTGTGGGGGTTTTTTTGCCTAAAAGCCACCTCTGTATCCGCAGGTGTCACCAGTATCCACAGCAATGCTGAAGTACTCACGACAGTTAAAAGGGATGAATGTAGAACTTATTAATCAGATGAAAATTTGAAGTCATTAATGTCTCTCTCATTTTTTGAGTGCTGCCAGTAAGTAAGCAAGAAATTCCTCTAAAAGGCCTGGTCTACAGTAGATAAAGTTAATGAACCCCCACAGGACAGATATAGCTTACACAGCAAGACTGCTTATGCTGACACAGCTTGTTACTACTGCCACAAATGAAATAAACAGTATTGACTTCTTGGTCAGACTGAGTTGCATTTGCACCAGACGTTAATTCTGCTGGTATAAAAATTCTGATTATTTTATTTTTTACCCCACAAGACTAGATACCACTAGACTTGGAAAAGCTTTTTGCACCTACCTGACCCAATGCCTTTCCCTCACCCCCCTCTGTTGTCTGCATTTCATAACTGACTGTGTTGTTAGTGAGGTTGGTAGGCAGCCATAAGTCTTTGGGCATTTGTTGTTCACTGCCCTTAAAAAGGCTTTCTTAGAAAGGAGTAGAGGCAAGGAAGAAAAATTAAATTTTTATTTTTATTTAGTGAGACCTCAGAGACTAGTTTTGTAATGCAATTGACAGAAATAGCATCTGGGTGGAAAATTTTGGCTTATCATTTCACACATGAATAATTCTCAAAAGACATGTAGGAATTCCTAAACGGGTTGCTGTGGACTCAGGAGACTCTTTTGCCTTTTGCCTATCCAGTCCAAAATATTGTGCTCATTGATTAAAATTCTTGATAACCCACAAGAGCAAGGATGACTATCCAGAAGATTCTTATACTATTTCATAGCTTCCAGTGTGTTTCTGCTCCTTCTTAATCTACATTAAGGAGATTGCAAAGACAAATAGCTCTGCAAAAGCAGGAATGGTAGTGACTCTAAAGAAAGCATTTGTATTTGCTGGAAAAGGAGAGTCATGTTACAGAGAACCACATATCAAAAAGCAGATAAGACTGAATTCAAACTGCGAGCTTCATAACATAGGATGCAAGCAGCAACTGCCAGAGAGAAAAGAACTAAATGTATCTTTTCATCTTCTTTTTAATACAGAAGTAAAGACCAAGACTTCTGTTATATTTTGGAAATGCAAATTCTACCCATCTGGACAAAATTTTGGGAGATAACAAGAAATTGGGTATTTGGGAAAAAACTGAAGAGGTTTTAACATCTGTTTCAAAATTATGAAGAGATTATTCTTCCAAAAGTTCAAGTACTCTGCACACTATTTCCTGTGACATAAGCAATAATTATCCTGTTATTTAAGGGAGGCCTATCCTGATTTTAAGGAAAAATTTCATACCTCCTTATAGGTTATGAAAACATATAACAAAGCAAATAAATTTATGAAAGGAGAATCTCATGTCAACCTCAGCAGTTTATTTACTTCCTTTTGTATGACACCTCCAGGCATATTTTTAAACTTGAGATTTGAAACTGCAGTATCAGGTGCCACCAACATTCCCACAATCACTACAGCAGTAGTGTTACCTGCCTACTTATGAAAGATGTAAATATTAATGTACAAGGCCATTACTCAAGTTAAGGTCCATAAAAAATAATTTTTCAAATTGAAATAAATCAACTAGAAAGAGGCTTTTTCTTCCCCTGAACTCAAAAATTTTGCAAAACTGTAAAGAAAAAATTACAATAATGAAATAATTGTAATTCCTACATTCCCTGTCTTTTTTATCCTTTATTCATGAATCTGTAGTTCTGCAAAGCTTTTCTTTGGCAGAACATCACCACCTAGTGATGATGTATGCTAACAGGAGATTCCAGAAAGCTGATTGGAAACTGAAAACAAAAGGCTGATGGGAAGAAAAAAGAAAATTTAAGTGACGAAAAATCCTTTTCGCTATTTACATTGGAAAAAGTTC
The DNA here is from genome assembly GCA_013400775.1 of Chaetops frenatus. Classification (NCBI taxonomy): domain Eukaryota; kingdom Metazoa; phylum Chordata; class Aves; order Passeriformes; family Picathartidae; genus Chaetops; species Chaetops frenatus. The sequence goes on along the minus strand of VZTR01027417.1, from coordinate 5,436 downwards.
CTAAGGAAGATTAAATAGGACATTCTAAAGAAATGTAAGAAGGTTTTTCAGGACTGATTAATTCATTAAGAATTAAGTAACAGTATTATTTGGGTAAGAAAATTAAGTCTTTTAGCCCACACTATCCATCAATATCAGATAAAATTAGAATTAAATTTACATGTAAAATACTAAGAAAGAAAAAATCAGATATTTTCAGAAAAACCATCCAGGAAGTGAGAGCTTTTAAGTAGAAATAGTGTCTTGATTATATGTTATATCCTAAATATAGACTGGTACATATCATAGAATTGAACCCCATATTTACCAACATCTCAGTCCAATGGATACATCCCTTCAGAACTTTTTTTGGCTCTGAGATACCTAAGAATCAAGACAGAGGTCCCATTTGTAGATAAGCTTCTCCCAAATTATTACTAACTTATTACTGCAACCACAATTAAAGTGTTTCTTTCTGTGAGACCATACCATGACTGAAGTGGTGGTATGGTCTCACAGACTCTGTTCACCTTTGGTGTANAAAAAAAAGAGAAACATACCAAATTTTTTAAGATGTGTTCAGAGACTTGTAAAATTAAATGTGATTACTATGTTGAGCTGACTATAAGTAAAAGATAACACACATTTAAAAGACATGTTGAGCTGTTCCCTGAAACATTTCTCGAAAGTGGACTTACCTGGAATTTTCAGCTTGCTCAAACAATGAACACAGCTATAACTAACACTGAGGAGACACACAGCTCTGTGCCAAAAGCAAGAAAGTATTCAGACAACAAAACTACCTTGCAGTCAGTTTAACTAGGGAAGAGCTACCTCAACAAAATTGTCTCTTTTCAGGAAGTTCACTTCAGCATGTTAATAAATGCTCTGCCTCTTTAAAGTTTTGCCAAAGCTTATTCTCTCAAATTCTTCTGCTTAGAAGTACATTGGAAGGATGATATTTATGCTTTTCCTGCCAATAAAATTCAGTTCCAGGCACCATTCTGCAGTTTTCAATTATTTTACCTTTGGCTGTAAGGAGGAATCTCAACCAAGAGCTGTAGCAAGGGGAAGATTACAGAGTCCAAGACCTGTCCTAAAGAAGAGGTAACAAAGAACTGTCAAAAAAGGGAGAGAAGACACATCACGCCCAGATGGAAAGGGACAGAGACTAAAGCTTCTGTACCTCTGCATAAGAGGGGCCCACCCCTTAGGAGGCCCAGGCCTTTGGCTAGGTGCCAGTGCAGGCCTCACATAGCCAGAGGGAAGCCATGGCCCCAGCAGGGATCAGGCTGGCCACAGCCAGCATTGTACGTCTCAGGGGGCTCTGAGCAGGCTGTGCCCCAGTGCCTGCATGGGGGGACGGCCTGAGGATTTGTGCCCCAGTGCCAGCACCAGGCTGGGCTCCAGAGATGCTGGCTGGCCCTGAACCTGCTCAGCATCCCATGGGAACAACACAGGTGGAGAAGCCCAGAATATAAGAGGCCACTGTATGTGTCTCAAACACCAACAGCAGGATGGCTGTGGAGTCAGCCAAGGACTCTTGGTAAAAACACGAGAGAGCTGTTGGGAGGAACCCAGCACTGTTGGTAATAACCTGACATGAGAAAGAACAAGTTGTGACTGGAGAAGGGCACCATGCAGAAGTAGGACATCACTTCTCTGGGACAAACCTTCTTTTTCTAGTTCCTGGAGGTAAACAAAAAGCAGTACAGCAAAAGGGCAGGAATGAAGCCAAGAAGTGAGCATAAACTGTAGGGCAGAGCCAAGACCACGCAAGAGCCACAAAACCTCTGACCCATATCCAGAAAGGTCTGAAAAACTGGACTGTGCATGGCAATTAATTGGCATAGGAATCAAGAAACTTACCTTCGAGGCAGGGAAATCCATCCATGAAAAGGACCCTCCTGAAGTCTGGGCAGTGCTCCCATGACGATGGACATCCCATCATCTTCATCAAGGATGGAACCAGGACTGGCATCCCATCCTCTGGGTGCACACTGGACCAGGACTGATATCCCATCACCTGGATCAAGGCTGGTATCAGAAATGGTGATCTCTCTTTGTCTGTTCATTGTTTTCTTTCTCTCTCCCTCTCTTTAAGTCACCTCTTCTCTCCCTGCTTTTTCACACTACCATTTTCTCCCAAATCCTCTGCCAAAAGTGTATGGGTTAGGCTAGGGATTAACATAGCAATCTCCACACCAAGTGTGCAAGTCACTAATAAAACCTTGTCCCTCACCTCCACCAGGACCACAGTTCTCTGGCTGCATCAATCCAGTCAACACATCACACACCAAATAGCACAGCCTTCAAAGCCAGGGCTCTCCAGTCTGGAGACCAGGATGTTGTGTGCATCACTATTGAGAGCTCCAGGGGACTCTGGGCACAGCAGGGCCTACAAGTAGTCCAAGGGCCTGTCCCCTGCAGGCAGAGCCAGGTCCTGGTGGTTCCACTGTTCCAGGAAGGCCAGGTGTGGCCCTTTGTGATAGAGGTGTGTTCCAAGGGCCAGCTGTGTGTGGGGCCACCTCAGCACTGAGGCCCTTATGATACTGCCAGACCCTGCCCTGACACATATCTATCTTCTGCCAGCACAGCCACTCAGCTTTCTGGTGAGGAAGCAGTGTTTTGGAGAGTTCTGCAGCTGAGGAATACGGAGATGCCAATGGAGAAGGCAAACCCCAACTGTTGGGGCAACCACGGTGAGCAGGGCAGAGCCACACGCTCCCAGAGCCTAGGGGCTGCACTACACTGCACCTCACATGCACAGAGGCTCCCATGTGGTCTCCACTGGGATCCAGAGGCCCAGCCAGCAGTTACCAGCCACACAGGGCCAGGCAAACAGCTTGCCTGTGGCAGGTCCCCTGGGCAAGCAGGACCCAGGACTGCCATCTCCCCACATGGAGGAGAACAGCAGTACACATTTGCCAGGCCCTGAGAAGAATGAGAAGGATCTGAGTGTCATCTGCCATACAGAGCCTTCTCACGTGCTCAAGATGAGCACCCAGGTAGGCTGCCATGCATCCCAGGAGACCTACATCAAGTACAGGAGCTATATCACAGAAAGTAACCCTCACAAGAAACTACCAGGAACTATTACTTGGACTAGCTCCCAGATATTACTCCCCAGTTGGATCTGACATATGCATACTTTTCTATACCTGATACAATCCTGAGGAACTTCTAGCAGATATTCTCTAAGCTTTCACCATACTTCTCTAGGAAGGTCTATTTGTTTTGCCTGCCATAATAGGCCATATCTCACATTATAACTTCATTTAGGACTTAGATCACCACCAAAGGGTAGACATCTGGTTTTTTCCTCTAATTTTGGCACCTGGAAAAGCAGTGCTTCAGCCTGATTCACCCCTTCTGTGTTTGGTACTAATTACCTGCAATTCAGCCAGAGCATAAATGCCCAGCTGCAGCAGGATTCACAGACTACAGGTAAATGAAGGAAAGACAGAGACATCTATTTTAATGAATGCCTCAAGCAAGAACCACTGTGAAACTCAGCATATCTCCAGCCTGGATCTGGATCTTAGCTCCATGCTGTACTTATCCTCCTGTGAAATTAAAGCAAGGAGGTCCCAATTATCTTCCAAATTCAGAGACACTATTTTGCTCTACCTCTGTTACACAGCACTTTCTCTCCACCAGTAGATGTGAACCAAACACTAACATTTTTGGTTCCCTTAAACAGTAAATAGATACATCCCAGTTGCCCCACAGGCCACTGGGAATGCTCCAGGAGACTGCAGAGAAATTGCAGAGCCACTTTAGGCAAGATCAATACAAAAGCTTTTGTCTATTGTTTCATTACACAATACTTCATATAGGTTATTTGACAGCATGAAGACAAAAAAAAAA
>VZTR01027415.1:7931-37371 GCA_013400775.1 Chaetops frenatus | reverse complement strand
TCCGTGGGCTCCTTACCTCTGCTCGAAACAGTGCCCCAGCAGAAGTAGAAAAACAAAACCCCCCCCAGGAAGGAGAAAAAAAAAGTTGTTGTCCTTTAAACCACAACACTAAAGATAGAAAGCTGCTTTAGGGAAAAATACTTTTCATATTCCTTCCCTTTCACATCTTCTTATGAGCCAATTTGTCAGGCAATGAACCAATAAATTGGATCTTTAAAAGTCTGGGAAGCACTGGGTGTTCAATGCTGAGTTGACAGAGAATTTTTTGGTGGTTTTTCATCATATTTTAGGAAACTTTCTCAAAATCCAGTGTGGAATCTGTAGGAATAGGGAGTAGGCAATCAGGAAAAACTCTAGTTCAAAGACAAAACATATTTTTAGGGAGATCCTACTCTATCTGCTCGCCCTACACTGCTATCTAGTATTTCAACTTATGTTTCCAATATGCAAAACATGCTCTAAACTCAGGTCATTGTAACCATCCAAGAGGCCAGTCTCTCCAGGTTTTGTACAACTATTCACTGGGCAATAGGCTTCCTCTATAGCAGTGGAATTCGGGTATCCAGGTTGGAAATTGAAGATTTGGTTTGAGTGACAAAGAACCCACATGTTCAAGATACTGTAGTCAAAACAGGTGTCAGAGCATACTGAGGTCAGGGTAAAATGCTCTTATTCCAACTTTGAGTGTTCCTCAGGAAGGAGCAGGAGAATAGATGAGTTAAATGGCTATTTCAGTTATTGCTTAACCTTTTGTATTGTTTAAATTTTAAGCCCAGCATAACTGTGAACAGAAAATAATCCTACTACTTACCCTGTTTCCAAGTCAGAGGAGGAACTGGATTATGAAACAAGCATGGGAGTCAGTATCTAAGCAAAGCACTGAAATAGGCAAGTAGGAAAATCTCCAGTAACAGGCTGCCATCAAAACATCTTCTATCTATTGATTCAGAGACCATCATTAAAAAAAAAAAAGAAGAATTTGAAAAGAATATGATAGATTATCAGATTAATGTACATATCTGGAGCTGTCACCTTACCTGGGGAGGTGTCAGGCCTTGCTCCCTGTGGTATCTGTATCTGGAGTACAGAGATAAAGATTTCTTATATGTCAAATAACCCTCCAAACCATGTTGGGAATCAGAAAAGCTTTATGTGTTAGATACTTACACTATGAAAAATTAACTGGAATTACAGAGAAGAAACCACAGATTAATTTAACCTTTTTAATCTGTCTTAAATTTGCAAGGATCCAGAATGTAGTTTGCAGAAACTCTTCCAGGCTGCTGTATTACAAAGTGTTTTACTTCACTAAGTATGTGGATAAGAACTGTGTATGCATTAAAAAGTCATAAAGGAGCTCAGAAATTTCCGTCCCATTTAATTTAGTTTGCATAAAGACAAATTGTAACCTGATATATAAGCATTTATATACACATATGGAAATATATACATACACATATATTTATTCATATACTTGTGTGTACATATATATATATATATACATATACATATCTCTGAGCATGTATTTGTTGCATCCTGTATGAGTACNTTTTTTTTGCATTGTAGACTCCTATATTAGAAAGCCTGGATGCCTGGGAAAACAAGAGAAATGGCATTCATCAGGTGGTCAATAGATCTCTTTCCTTTGTTAGAGGACTAGAGAGAAAATGGACAGCTTTTGGATAGATGAAGCAATTAAAATTTGTACTTCAGTCTATGAGTAAGCCACTTAAAAGTTGTCTTTCAGTGAATATTATTCTTTATTTTGTTATGAAAATCCCCTCAAAACTTGGTAGACATGATTTTTTCATTTAATAAATTGCTATGCAACGAATCAAACCAGCCTCCCAACCCACAAGCCAATAAAAGCAAACTACTCTGGTAGTACTTTCTGCACTGCAGAAGTCTGACAGTACCATTTCTCGTGCACACAAAAATAGAGGGCTTTTGTGCTTAGCTATGAGAAGGAGCTTTCTGATGGAAAGTAAGTGTGAGTAATGACATTTTTCCTTCCAGCTACCGCATTTATGAGATTAGGCGGTGAGAAGTATCTTTGTGTGATTCCTCTTCCTTGTCCTCTCTCCGGAAGGTCTATACACATAACATCCTTCACTTGCATTTTTGTGCAACAGTTTTCTCCAAGGAGCGTGAAATTTTCTTTGTTTTGCCCTTGGAGAATATTCATTGCCATTCTCTACAGACAATTCTTGATGTGCAGTTTTACAAGATTTTCAAATATTTAATATGGTGGAATAAGAATGACAAAATTTATATCCTTAACTGTAAACCTGAATTGCATCATTGCTCTTTGCTTTCCCTAGCTAAATTAATTTGCTCAATGATTTGAGTCTAAATATTTTCTGGTTATTCTAGGTTTATTTTGAGCGCAGTAAATATTTGACTATGAGTCTTAATACTCCAGGAATATAAAGGCTGTTAATATTCTTTCTATTTTGAGCAGCAGCCGTAATAGCTGAGCACGTATTGACAGGAAAGTCCTTTTGAAGCAAAGCTATTGCTGAAACTGGAACCTGTTAGGTCATTTTCTTAGACAATTGCTCTTTATTTTGAAGGATTCACATACTCAAATCCTTGAATGTGGAGCTGAAATGTGTTAGATGAATGGGACAAATTGACTAATATTACAAACACTGCACACAATCAAGGAATCAAATCCCAGTTTTAGGAATGCCCAACCTATTTCTCCATCAATGAGGTATTCTGTGCAAAAGTGAGCTGGGCAGCCAGTCATAACAAGCTCCAACTCCCTGACTTTAAAAACTGTAGATTGGGTAGCACTGTATATGGCTCTCCTCCACTTATCCACTTCAGGCATCAAATATCTTAATCATCAGGTCAGAATCTGGAGTAGAGCTGCACAGGCAATGCTCCATTAGCTGCAGTCATATGCCATTCAGCTCTCTACCATATGTTTCAATTATCTGTTAAATGGGCAAAATTAAGCCCATTCTCCACTGATCCACCCAGACTCTAAAGGCTAATCCAGCACAGTTTTTTTTTTATGATCAGAAGAGACTCATTCACAGAGCTCTTACAGAGGACATTTATGCCTTCTAACCTTTAGCGTGAAGAATCCAAGGCAAAACCACAGGCAGCTCTTTTCTCTTTAGGAAGAATCTTTTGGCTCTGTGTTCTCCTTTTGTCATTACCATTCTAATATCACGACTTCCTATCTAGATAACTAGGATAACCATCTCATCTGCCCATCTCATCTGTCTTTATTTTTTGAATACTTCATAATCTTAAAGACAGACAAATTCCAAGTGAAGGATCACACATGTTGCACAACATTCATAAACATCAAAGTTCATGCAAAGAATATTCCTATGGTAGGAACAGGAGGTTCCAGAAATAAGGTTCCTGAATTCTGATTATTTTGTTTTTATTATTGCCAGAAGGTTTTCTTTCCTCACCCTATACTTATTTTTAGTTATCTTTTAAAACACTTTTGTAGTGAGTGATTCATTTGAATACTTCTGGAAAGGAAACACAAAAGCGTGTTTTGACACAAGCTGAATTTTTATGAGAGGATGTATTTTTGAAAATTCCACAAGTTGTTTAGCAAGTTCCAGTGAAGGGATATTTTGAAATATTTTGTTTCTGTCGCTATACCAAGTGTATAATGACAGTTTTGACCACTAAAGTAATTCAGCAGATTCTGGAAACCTTTTTGGCAGAGATCTGCCACTCACATGTTGTAAAGTAGGCAGAAGTCTGATTTAGCTGGGAACCTGATCACGCTCTACAAGAGAAAGGAAGCCCGTGGGGATGGCACAGCTGCACTCCCTGTTCCGAATGTAGCGTTCAGAATATGTTCAAGGAAAAGATAAAATGCCTGGGTTGCTCAGCCAGTTCCTGTTACCATGACAACTCTGGAGAGCAGTAATTTAGATCAGCCTTAGGGCTACTTTTTCAGCTCTAGCAGAGGAAGGGACATAAGACCACTCACAGGTGGTGGAGAAAGCAGTGCTGATGATATGACTGCCTATGTATGTGTGAATCCATTGTGTCTGTTGAGATTGCTGTCACATTCCTTTAGACAGAGGGAGGCAATTGTCAGGGTATCAGTGCAAATAAGCCTGAATCTCTTAGAAAGGAGAGGGGTAGGGGTATTTCTCTGTACCAGACATGTAGCAAAACACTATGTCTGCACTCTGTCCACTGCCTTCCTGTTCCTCCTGCCAGGCCTTGCCAGGTGTTCCTGTGCACCTTGCTACCTTTCCTCATAAGTGCTGGCAGCAGCAGCAGCACGCTGCTGGAACTGAACCTGCTCCTTCTCATGTCATACCCTTGGCTGCTTCTGTGAGGCACTTGTCAGGCTGCTCCCGTGCTCCAGCTTTGCTGTCTATAGCAACTCTCAGGCTATGCAAACAAACTTCTACAAACTCATAACTTCTACAAACTCGTAAGTTTGTCAAAGTCACCGTTTCCTTTTTTTAGTGCTGCTCAAGTGTTTCCCTTTTGATGTGGAGAATCTTGTTCTGCAGAACCAAGTATTATTTGGTCTCATTCACCTCTGCCTCCATATCACGTCTGTTTCCTGGCCTCTTCATACATGCCATGTGGAACCTGCAACAAGGTATAGCTGATTTCCCTTAAATGAACCAAGACATTTTTGCTCCAGTCATGGTATAAATCACAGGCAATGATGACTCATACTCTTAACATATTCTTTTCCATGGCGTATAATATACAAGAACAAAGATTTTAATCATTTCACCAGCTTGACTTACTGTATTCATAAATGCACCTTTAACACCTCAGTGAGGAATTGACAGGGCCACGTAAACAAGAAGCATACCCAGAGTGTTAATGCAGGCCAATCTTTTCTTCTCCTTTAGCAAGAAAAGACTTTGGGGACCTGAATGCACAACATTTGTCTCATTATGCCTAGCATGCTGTTGCTTTCCTTTTTCACTATGGCAAGGTAACCTGCTGACACAGCTTGCCAAACTCCTGCCTCCCTCAGTGGATATTTAAGCTCGGCTGATGCAAATGGGCTGCTGAATTGCATTCACTTGGCAGTCCTCCCACACAAAAGACGAAGAGCAGCAACTTTGATTTGCAGGGCCTCTTCTCATTTACTTCTTTTGCAGGGCAATATCTTTTGTTTAAGAAACACATACCTTGAGTTGAGAATTTAAGCTCTGGTTAATAATTCTGCAGTGAAAAATCCTTTGCCTATGTTAAAGCTAACATTGCTCTGGCAAAACAAGGTACACAAAGACATTCCTGAATTCAGCATGTCTGCCTAAATATGTAACAAAATCGGGTGGTTGAGTATTTTCAAGTGTATGACTAAAACCTGCAGAATAAAATTTTAGTTTGGAAAAAAATAAAGGATGTTCTTAAAATGTACATGTTGCCATTGAGTATTAACTTGAATATGCTCATTTTGTTAATATAAATATTCACCAAAGTGTTGAGTTTAGTTAGGAATCTTTGATGTGCTTTATTTTCCTTTTCAATTTGTTCTTTAGATCTGTTAAAATTGATCAAGTAGAGAGAAATGCCTACAATTTATTTTTTTAAATGGCTACAATTTATTTTTTTAAATGGAGCTCAACCTTTGATTTTAATAGCTTGAACATTTTCTGTTAAAATAATAAAACTCCTGGTTAAACATTGCATTCATAATTTATCCCCTTTCCCCAGTATTAGCGGCAAGAGAAGAGATATGTAAAATCCAAAACTTTGGACTGTTTTGTGTTTTCAACCATCAATTTTTGCTTGGAAAGGGGAGTGTGAAAAGCTGCATTTCTAGAGAATGTGACTATATTTGATGGGGAAGGGTTGCGTGTGAGTTGTTGTCGCGGTGCGGACAGGTGGCGAAACACCGCGAGCTTCCTGAAGCGTCTCCAAGGGGAGGGCTCTCCGCTGGGTACACGGCAGACTCCACACTCGCACACCACTGATAGCTGATTAAAGCCACGGAGGCAGGATGGGTCCTTGGTGTGGAGATCCAGCCACAGTTTATCGCGCCTACACACTGAAGGGGTCCAGGGACAAAAGAAAAAGGAAGATGGAGGGCCCAGGGTTTTCTGTGGGCACGGAGGGGGCGGGGTCAACCGTAACAACCAATAAACGGGAAGGGTAGGCAGGAAAGTGGTTACACAGACCATTGGAGAAACAGCCAGGGGAGACAGACAGGGCCATCAGCCAGTGGGGACACATGGAAGAGAGAACTTACTAGAAACTAACCATATACGGTGTAACGGCCAACGGGCAAACAACCAACGGGGGAACAAGAAGCTAAGAACTCTCTAGAACTTAAACAAATGTGATCACCAGGGGTTGATTGATATTCTATTATAGGAGCCTGCAGAAGTCAATAGGAGGGCCCAAAGCCTGGGGGACATTCCTCCAGGGCACAGCCCTCCAAGGTCCCCTGGCAGGCCCACAGGCCTCCACAAGTTGTTTTCTTTTGTTTATCACGTATTTTAATCCTTCTCATGTAAAGCTAGAAAACTGCTGTAATGTGTTTCTGCATAATATAACGTGGAAAATAATAATAGTTTTGGAGTATGATCATAAGTTCTGCATCCCTGTGGCATCTGATTCATGCCCAAATCATGCCCTGCAACAGTATTAGAGATCAGGTTGGGATGACTACAAGAGCAAAGGCACACAGGCATATTCCAAGAAATCTAAGCACAGACCTAGCTATATGGTTTAGGCATTTTCAATGAGCTCTATAATGTATTTGAAGTATTTTTAGACTATGTTTACTGAATTTAATTCCCCCAGCCAAATAGCTGCTGCTCCTCACTAGGGTAATTGCTTCTCCTAATCTGTGCTGATAAGTTTTTCTGCCTGCAGTGCTGGAATTAGAGGAGCATCATCCTAGTCCTGATTCTAAATGCAGCCTTACTAGAGATGAAAACCTTAACATTTTCCTTACCAGTCTCACACAGGAGGCAAGAAAGAGTCTATATCAAAGAGCAAAGAGCTTTAGCTGTGTTGTCTTCCTGTGTATTTCTGCAGACCATCAGATACTGCAGAGAAATTTTTCCTTATCCAAAATGCTCCCATTTCTCTTAAAGCATAAATACTAGTAAGTGCTAGCCAACTTTCCTAGGAAACTATTATCCTTCTCCTTCCTGTCCAGTTTAATCAGACAGTTTAGACACTGAGCTTAAGACAGTAGCTAGAATCCCAGCCTCACACACGAACCACATCTACAATTTGATTTTTAATGTCAGAGCACGAGAAGAACTCCCATCCCTCCCATTTTTTTGACACTGATTTTGGTTGGTGTATTTGTCCTTGCTAAGTCATCCCAGTCACCATTTGTCTCCCTCAGACCCTATCAGGGCGATACATTTTTAGGCTTTTGATTGTTGAGGCAATTCACACAGTTAGGCACAACTCAATTAGGATCCCACCTCCAGTCCTTCAGCTGACTGGCATGTGTCATCCCCTGACTCACCATTGCAGACATCTGATCCTCTGAACCAAAAGGCTGCTATTCTTACTAGCACTCAGAAGCATCAAATGTCAAATAAGTTCCATATCACCCAGTAACTACTGGCTATGTACTACGATATCAGGGCAAAGGCAACTTTGAAACACTTACCACAATGCTCAGAGATTGTTAAATCTCCACTGCATTCCTTTAGACTGCTTTTTACATAGCTACATGTAGAACCAATAACCTATAGTTCTTTGAAACTGAAAAATCTAAGAATTGATGTAGGTGCTGTTCCTGACCTAAAAAAGCTATCTACTGTGAGATGCTCAAAGTAGAGGTCACTTTGCCTAATACAGATTTTATCCTAAAGTTCCAGTAGCATACTTGGTAGATTTGGCTAGTCTGATTTTCCTGAAAGGGCATATTAGAAAATCTCATGTAATAATAGTTAAGTGCTGATTTTAGGACATGAAGAATTTGAGCTGCACAGAGATAGGATTTCCAAACCTAGTCACTTGACTATGCTACTACTACATAATTATATTTGCAGATCTCTGAAACTTCTCTCCCAAGCTGTCAGGATGAAAGGGCAGATGGCAGAGAGGGGGTGACAGGTCAGATGAGAGGGTAAGGCCAAATCTCTAGCTTCCAGTTAGCATCCAATGACAGCTGGGCCCCAGGGGAAGGAATCATTCCCCTCCTGAGTACGAGGAGCAGCTAACTGCTGGACTGACCAGCTGGTTCCAGCACACTTGGTCACAGAGCAGGCAAGGGTCGCACTGTAGCACGGCATTGCACAGGAGCTGCTTGGGCAAGTCTCCCTTGACAGACCTGGATTCTGCTGCTGTCCTTTCACAGCTCCAAGTGAACCCACTGCTTGCTAATTTATTTATACCAGGTTGTTTGGAAGAGAAGTTGGCTGGACCATTAGTGTCAACTGTGTTAGAAGAAAACAGCAGTGGAAGAGTTTTGCTGGCAGATTTGAGACACATGAGAGAGCACTTTGAGGCTAAGAAACTGCAGATATTTCAGATAATTCTCTTCTTACAGTAAATACAGACAAGAATTCTACGTAGTAAATTGAAAAAAAATAAACTTAAGAACTAAAGTTACCACTACTAGTAGATAAGCAAGATGTCTTTCAAATTTTCATGAGCCTTAAGACACTAGGTTTATTGTTCTGTTGTTCCTTTTTAAAGAAGTTGTTAGGCTTCCTTCCTTCCCTTCCTTTCCTCTTCCCCACCGCCTCTCCCTACTTTGTCCAGAGTTATTATTGGAATCAAGACAATCAATCTAGAGCTGTGCTATGACATTGCATCTTTCCCTCCAGATACTGAAAATTTAGGCTGATAGGTTTTTCCCAAGAAAAGCAATACTTTCAGATTACTGTCATCCCACCACTGGCTCATATATTTGCTGTTTTGTTCTATTTTATTTATTGAAGTTATGATTAGTAAAAAGCCTTGTCTGAAGAATTTTGATCAGTAAAGTGTATAAATTCATCACCAGACAGGAAAATTTAAACAGGGGTTTTTTTTCTGTACTATATGTGAGGAATTAGTTACATTCATGAGCTTGTGATAAATTTACATCCTGTGTCCTTTCAAATATGATAGTGATGACCATTATGGTATGATGACTAAATATAGGTTTCCAGAAGGAGAGCACATGTGACAGCCTGAAATGCACGTGTCTGAACAATTAGTACCCAGTATGTTAACTACGAGTAAAAGAATATGAATGGAGCAATAAAGCTGCATTTGGTTGTAAAAACAAAATCAGAAAGAACTTTAAACTTGCTTGTTAAATCAGGGTAGCCCTTGTGTTGGTGAAAACTTGATATGACTGGTAGAATGTAGTTTGATTATCTGTAATTAAACATGTTAGATACCAAACTTTTGGCTACTGGTCACTGGCAGAAAAGGCTTCTAATGCAATTAGAAGAATTCTAATTCTTTCTAAATGCAGAAACTTCTAACTTGCTTTCGAATTCACATACATGAAGCAAGGTCTGTTATCAATTGCAGAGAGCCAGTTGCTCTTCTCTGAAATGTTAAAATTAGCAAAATTCATCTTTTGTTTTTAATGATGAAAGACATGTATCCTTGGCAACTAAAAAATTTTCAATTTTTCTAACGTTTAGCAAATAGAACTCTTCACACCTTCCCTAGAGGGTCTGAGTAAAGGCTTGGCACCTCTTCAGAAGCAAAGCAATACTTGAGAACTCTAAAACTCTGAAGACTTTAAAACTGATGTCTAGATTTTAGACAGATCCTACTGAGTCTTTAATACTCAGAGTACTGTAAGTCAATGTAAAATTTTACACACAATTGATTTTAACCCTGACCCACATAAATCACATTTAGAGATAACTTTTGCCATTCAGGTCTGCACATCTTTTCTACACAATGAAAGGACAATGGCGCTGATTCTACATAAGGCACAGATCAGTCATAAAATATCTCTTCTCTCTTTCCTAGACAGTAAAGACCTGTGTCTGAATAGTGTGATTAGATCTGAATATCTATTTTATTACTAGCCCTCTAAGACAAATGGGTACCAATTTTTTCTTTATGTAATAACAACCAAATCTCTAAGTGCTGGGAGGAATTAAATTTCCATGTATAACTCTCTTCTCAATCAAATTTTTGTTTGAGATCTTGGAAATTCTGCCTATATAAATTACAATAGAAAATGGCTCTCAAATTATTTGCCATTTGTCGGAAGGTCTTTGAACTACCTAGTTGATAGAAAATGGTATCCCTTTTACGTAGAAAGCTTGAATATGAAATCAGATGGGAAAACACGGAATTACTTAACACTTCTAGTTTTTCTTGGGTGAACCCCTCTGCCAATACAGCTACTTCTTCACATGGTGTATTAACACCACAAATCAAATCAAGATAGTAAGAAGAGACATATCAAGAAGAAAAAAATTGTAAAGTGCTGCTGAAAAACATTGTTTTGTATTTCCTAGATGAAAAACCTAATTTTGTCATGGGTGATGTTTCTGATGGTCCTGAAATCACTGAGCTTTCTATCACCACTGAAAGAACAGTTCCAACCTACTAACTCTACCCTGCTAATGTAGATTTAAATGGGATATGAAAGACTTTCTTCAAACTTTGTCGTACATTGCTTACTTGAGGATTTGACCCACCATCCTCCACTTTTGTGGTTTAACCTAAACAAGTCCATCCATACTCCTCAGGATTTCTAAATTAAGAAATGACAATAATTTGAGTTTTGGCCTCCAAAATATCCAAACTATATCTTACACATTTATTAATACTCCATAACACAGATAACCCTATTAGGAGATACTTCATTAACATAATCCTCTATAGCCCACTGTGAGGAGAAGTCATGGAGATGTAGAGAGAAATTAAAATCCTACATTTTAGAAAATCTTCATGGAACCTGAACTTCACTGTGGAAATTCACGTTGTAGAGCCACAAGTATAAAATCAGAAGAAAACCCAGTGGATCTATGTTATCTTAATTTCCATTCTATTGCTATTCCATACAGAGATCTCTGGTTAGATCATTGTTTACACAGCAGGTTGTCTCATGGGTGTAGTTTCCCATTAATGCCAACATCAGAGAGAAATTCTATGATTTCTCACTTGCACGACAACCAACCCAGGATTATTAGAAACTGATAAGGCAAGGCCAGTGATAATTACTTGTTACGTTATCTTAATTTCGTTTTATCTTTAATTATCTTTTTTTTCTTTTTCTTTTTTCTTTTTTCTTTTTTTTTTTTTTAAGAAAGGTGACAAGCTCAACTGGCTTTTAGCTTTCCTTTTAAGTTATCTTCTTGCATATTTCTTTTTCATGTTTTTTCCAAGCCCTTCCAATAATAACACTCCTTGTTGACAAACCTAAGGGCTATAGTTTCTAATTTAGATTATGTCTTTCATGTTCTTTTAGTCTTTAAAGAACAAGTACATAAAATTGCTCATTTACTGTTCTTGCATTTGTGTTTTGCCATTATTTGAATCCTTGTTGATGTGTTTGTTTATTAGGGCAAGAAGATGGCAGAGTCAGTTCTTTGTTGCTTGCATTTCTCTGTGATAACAGAAGAATGTGAACAAAGTGTATTTCAATAAGAAGTAGGAGTAAAGTAAGAGTGTAGGAAGAACTAAGAACTGAAAACCATATATTCCTTTGTTTCGGAATCAAAATATTGCAGAAATTTTCTGACCTGAGCAGCTCTGTTTCCTCTCAGATCTATGCCATCTGGTGTCTCTCTGGTTTTCTCTGAGCTTTCTAAAAGTCACTCATCTAGTCTCATCAACCGTGGTCACAGCCCTTCAGTTTGTAACTTCTCCTTAAGTTTATTCTTTATCAGATATCTTCAAGAAGCACAAGAGATATTAAACCCAGTGTCTTCCAGAATTTAGTCATTTAACATCTCAAGCAGGCATTGATGAGTTCTTTCACGAGACCTAGATGGGAAATGGTTAAAAGTTTGCGTGCTTTAAAAAGGTCTGTCTTTCTTACAGATCAAAGGCATCTTTACTAGCACAAATGCTTCCAGCACACTTGCATGTTGTCCCAATTAATTTTATTATATAAACCTCTCCAAATTCCTAGGAGTTGGAGGTTTAGAAACTGCTGGGTTATTTTTGGAGATTATTTATAACAGGCTCTTATCCACATTCTGTGAGACAAGCCACACAAATGGGACATTCTGAAAAGCAAAAACTAGAAAATATAACCTCAGTTCTTGGTACTGTATCAATTTTTGTTTTGCAAAAACTTTCTTTCTGCTTTTTAGTGGAAGAAAATAATGGGAAAATTACTTTATATTGTTAGAAAATCTTAGTTATTACTTTAATATAAAATGAGGGTGTGAAATTAAACAAGAGATGAATGGACATGTTAACTCCATGACTTGGGCAATTTCACTGAAAGAAGAAGACTTTGCTAGATTTCTCTGCATGATTTCCTTCAAATAACAATTCATAATCACCAATACATGTATATTCATCTATTGTACAGTTTTGTGGGTCAATTGGTCAATAGTGGATTTATATGCACAATAAAATATGCATTAAAGGATTATGAGCTGTAGGAGGACTGGAGCTTTGGGTTCAGGACAAAGGCAAAGTTAAAACTTTCTGGAACTTTCGTAAGTAAAGAACAAGATAGGCGGTAGGAGGAGAAGGTTGCAGCAATTATATCACAGCTAACCCATGACATGCCCTGGTACTTGCTTCGTCTACTTGATGTCCTAAGAAGTCACACCTTTCCTGCAGAGGAGGGGTGTTGAGAAGATACCTGCTGTCGTGCCAAAGAGAAAAGAGCTGTCTCTTGATGATCTCTCCTGAAAGATAACTGCTTTTACAGCTCAGTTTTGGTGTGGGAAGATGGCCTGCCTTTACTTTCTTATGCAGTACTATCAGTTTGCATTGATTTATTTCAGCTTTGATTTCTGATCTGAATCCACAGTGTGAACTAGATTTCTTTGTGCAGGAAAAGGTTCACTGTCTTTTGCCTCTGTACACTGGAATAATAGGCTGTCTGGGAGATCCCTTCTCAAAAGAATTAGCTGAGCAATACATTGGTGAAGCCAGCCTTATGGTGATGCTTTATAGAGCAATTTATAGTTTTTGTTAATTTTCAGCTGAGGCTTGCCGCAGGCTTAGTTATAAGCATATTTTAGGATGAATAAAGGCTGAGTAAATGGCATCATAATCGATATCTGAAGTGTGCAGTCCTGCAGTGCTATTACAGAGAACTTTCAGGCTCTCTGCCAGATTCATTCAAGTACCATAATTAAGTGGTCCTGTATTTTGAGATAAAACTCAAAATGCTGTTTCTCTGCATATCTTTACCCTATATTTTAATTTTTCTTTGATAATATTTTATTATACTTATTCTTTCCTTCATTGCGAGTCTTGTGACTTAACCTATAAAAAACAGCCATCAAATTGAATCTTTTTACAACAGAAGTATTCTGGATGCCTCATCAAACGAATGCCGGCAGGTACTTTATGTGTTAAGGAATAGTAATATTGCCCTTTGCCTTTAATACATTTAGGTCATACCGGAGGATGATGATTGTCTCTTGGATTCAGCTGGTTTTAATAATGCTACTTTTTAAATGCATGACATTCCAATAGGCAACGGGCAGATGACACACAGGACGTTCTGCCTGAATATGAGGAAGAGCTGCTTTACTGTGCAGTGACCAAGCACTGGAACAAGCTGCCCAGAGAGGCTGTGCAGTCTCCCCTCACTGGAGATATTCCAGAACCATCTGGACACAATCCTGTGCTGAGTGCTCGGGGATGACCCTGCCTGAGTAGGGAGGTTGGACCCAGAGAACCGCCTGTGGTCCCTTCCAAACTTAAAAATTTTGTAATTCTGAGATTCTGTGAAATTTTTCAAGCATTTTCGCAGTTAGCCTGACTGCTCCCATTAAAACTGACTGATATGCTTACAGTGACCTGGAAGAGGTGATTTGGTGTTTTCAACTTAGACACTAGCCAAAAGGCTTAGCTGTAAGTTTTAGATTCTATGTGCAAGGTAAAAAAATGAATATTTTCTTAATCCTTAAAATGGTTTTTTTTTAAATGCTACTTGCCAAAATATCAGAGCAAAATCTGTTATTTCTGTTCATGGATATTTCCCATTCAAATAAATGATAAGGTGCTCTCTTGGTGTGAAACAGTTTTGCTTAAGTTGCCTAGTAACAAAACGAGAAAAAAAAATAAAAATGGTGAAAAGCAGAACTTTGGAGCTGGTAAAACAAACAACAATATTTACATCAATAGAATAAGAATTCTTGCTCCCTTGGTGATGAGTGCAAGTTTATCACAGTAGTACATTTACAATGCTTACTGTTTGAAATGCTGGCTAAATCTGTGTGAAAAACTTGTGTATGTCCACTCATATTGTAGGAGCAGAAAGATGTAATCTGTGGTTTTTTCTACTGCAGAGCCCCATTACATTTTCTTCACCATACTGTGAATATTCCAAAGGCAGTTCCTTTTGGTTTAGAGTGCTGTCTGTGAAAGCTGACTACTATATCTATCTCTGCTTTGCAGTCGCTGACAGTCTTACATTTTTATCATTGCAGTTATAGAATATTTTTATGGAACAGCATTTTTTTGTTAATGTCACCCAGTACACTAACTCGTTGCAAATATATGTAATACATTTTTCATCAGATTGTCAAAGAATTTCAATAACTTAATATAGTTCCAAAATAGCAGTTCACTTTAGAATGCGTTCATAAGCATACTTTAGGATGCATTCATAAGCATGCATAAATCTTTTTGCATAATGAATATTGCTAAACTTATTATTGATAGCTTATGTAATCATTGTTGAACTAAAATTTTTACTATTTGCCTGGCCACAAGCTGCATACTTTCAAAACCCATGTACATTCACTAAAAATGACAGCTTCTCTCCGATAAATCATGTCTGCTGACTGTCAGCAGTGTAAGCAGTAAAATCACTCAACAGCAATCACACAACACCTTTGCCCCTATTTGGGTGAGGACAAGGTCTGCCCTGGTATCCCAGAACCAATCCTATACATAGATGCATGTGGACAAGACCCTCAGTCTAATAAGATGCCTCAAAAATGTCATCTTGCTGCAAGTAAATGTGATTTTATGTTCAGAAGACAACTTTAAGTATTGCGAACTGAATTCATTTTTAGGGCTAGCAATGGGGAAATGTGTTCAAATTGAGTTTGAAAATACACTGCAGCTTATGCGGTCATCAACTGTCAAAAATAATTGACTTCAGCCTCTCTAATTTTAGAGTGGAAGGGTGAATGTTAGCAAGGACAGGCAAAGAAATTTGTATTCTCTTCTATATGAAGGAATATATATTGTTCTATACAGATGAGAGCAGCACTTAAGAGGAGTTATAACAATAATAATTTTTGAACAATGTGTTCAGCTAATGACTTGTAGGTAGGAGAGGGAGGAGGAGGAGTGCATGAAGATGTAAGTTATGCATACATATATGTGTTTGTGTTTCTAGTGTATGGTAGAGAAAGGACAGTGAGCAAGAGGGACAGGTGAAACAGAATTCAGGGAGCACATGACTGAGATTAAAGGGAAAAGAAAGGAGAAAAAAAACCCCCTTCTACCTCATTACCAGTCGATTCTGAATAACTAGGAAAGAATTACACTTCCACACAACTTAACAAATATAGTCCACTGAAAAGATTAAACATTCTTTTCAGGCTTTTAAAAAAATATAATTATAATTATTTTTGAACCAAAATTTTCTCCTGCATATTCTCTGGAAAAAGAACGTGGATGGATCAGACATACCATACTTTTAAAAGTGCTTCACACAGGCAGGGTATCCTGATGGGGAACAATGATATTCTAGACTGTTCTCAGTGAATACCAGTGTCCCACTTACAGCAAGGAAGATTATTCTTTCCATAAACTAGGTTTTTCTGGGAAAATGGTGATCTGCCAGAATCTAGGATTTTTTCAGAAAAGTGCCGGGGGTTTTTGAAAACTTTGTTGAGAGACTATTCTCCCATCAAGATCTGTATTATGGTCACTTATTTGATCTGGAGAAGACTTGGCAGTTGGAGTCATTCCCACTGTATCTTGTTCAGTCTCTGGCCACACACAGTGGTGTGGGGATGCTAACAACTCAGGGTATTCCACTTGCCATCCTGCTGGTGACATAATTTCCAACTCTTTCTATTGTCATGACGTCACTCTTTGAAGAACATGACCAGAGGTAAGATTTAAAACATCTACATTCTTTGCAAGATTTTTCTTTGGGTGCAGGAATCCTTTGCACATGGCCCAACTGCCAAGATTAGGCCTTGTGAGGTGGCCCCTTAAAAACAGACAGATGCCAACCATCAAGGCAATAATGCTGATGAACATTTTGCACAAGCAAAAGCACAACTTGGATGTGTCTATGTATGTATTATTGCATATATTTATGTAAATGGCTTTTAATATATATTTATATACAAAACAACTTCTAAGGGTTGGTCATTAAATGGCAATATGCAGCTAATATGACAGAAAACTTGAAATCTGTGCATCAACATTATAATGGGCAATAAATTGAAAAATTGATGAGGTGTTTTCCTTTGATTATTTTCTGTGATATTTGCCCTGATATTAGAACAGTTGCATGGGGAATAAATGCATGTGATATTCTGGGTCAATTTTTGTATGTGCTGAGTTTCAATAATTTTTGTTACCATACATTCCACAAAGCAATAGGAAAGACACTGGAAACAGGCCAAACACATTCTTTTTGGTAGATTGTTGTCCTTTGTTAAAATTTTGTTAACAATCTTGGCTAGATTTGTAAGGCATAATGTGAGCCTGTTTCCTTATAAGATAGACAAATCAAGGGTCCCAAAGTGGCCAAGTATTCTGTGTTTGCTTTAAATACTTCATTACAGAATCATTAATGTCTAAAATCTCTTGAATGTGCAATTGGTTTTATGTGCAACTAACAGTGGCTTAATAAAGAATGATGAAGAAGTCACTGATACAAAATGAAATGGGAAAAAACCACTAAAAAGGTAGTTCCCACTAAAAACAGAAAAATTATTAAAAGGAAAATATTTTCTAGTATGCTTTTAACTTCTTTTAGCTGGATTTAAACTGTGGAAGAGACCCACATGGATCATTGAGTCCAGTTCCAGGCTCACACGATATGCCTGAGAGCACTGTCCAAACACTTCTTGAGCTCTGTCAGGCTGGTGCTCTGACCATTTCTCTGGAGATCCTGCACAATTTCAGGGTCAGCTGGGAACTGATCATTCTCGCAGTCTTGGCCCTCCAGCTCAGGGCACTGAGACTCCTGTGGTCCATCATGCCTGCTGAAGACAGAGACAAGAATGTGTTAAACACCTCTGCCTTGTCACTGTCCCTGGTTGTGAGGTGACCTTCCTCAGCCCGTAACTGGCTGATGTTATTTTTACACTGCCTATTGCCATTAATATATTTGATAAAACCTTTATATGGTCCCCCACATTCCTGTCCAGCATCAATTCCAGCTGAGCTTTGGCCACACAAATTTTCTTCCTACAGTGGCAAGCAACATCTCTGCGTTTTTCCCTTGTCACCTGACCTTGCTTCCACTGGGCACACACCTTTTTTTGGGTTATTTCCAAGAGAAGACTCTTGTTCAGACAAGCAGGCTGTCTGTCTTGCCTGCTTGACTTGTGACATATGGGAACTTCTGTTCCTGTGCCCTTAGGAGGTGAATTTTAAAAACTGATCAACTGATGGACCTCAGGACCTGCAAAAATATTTTTCACAGGTCCTTACTAACTAATTCCATGAGCAGCCCGAAGTCTGCTCTCCTCATGTTCAGAGCTGATATTTTCCTGGCACTATTCCTCCTGTCAACAGATCAACTTGATTGTTCTTCTTATTAGGAGCTGGGACATGTTTTTTTTTAACGACAGATATTTATATATGAATTTCAAACACTGAAGTAATGAAGAGCACTAAATTATCAATAAATGGTGGATAAATAGTGGTAGAACCCTATTGGTTATAAAATTTATGCCAAATATTGACACAAATACTTAAAATATTTAATTTATTATTATGGTCACACCTCTAAAGTGCTTAGCACTAGTCATTTATTGACACCTTATCAACAAATTATGAGAGTGGTATTAGTGATGACTCTATTGGATCACTTGTGAGCTGCTTTTCAATATATAATTATGTAAACATGGTTTTTCTCTTCAGAAAAACATTTTATTCTGCCATTCATTTGAGGAGAAAGCCATTTAACATCTCTCTTTGTAGTTTATTATCACAGTGAAACACTAGTAGGCAGAAGGTAAATGACAGAAAAAAATTCCTGATTTAAGAAGTAACAGTAATAAATCCAATTCAGATTTCTTTTTTGCCTTCTTCTTCAAGCAGTTATTCTTAAAGCATAAACATTTGTGGTGTGTTTAGTGCAGCAATTGGTTTACGATGAGATACTTGCATTATAGACAACAAAAAATGGCTTTAAAAATACCTTTATTTAGAACTCAGCTAACATCAATGCTTTCATACAGAAAGTCTGAATCCTATATCCTCTGAAGGGAGGATAAAGTTTCTCCAAGAAGAGGATTTAATAAGTTGTGCTTTGTTGGCACTTGGCAATCATCAAGGCAGGAAAGGCAAGGTAAGCAATGCTGGTATTTTAAGTGTTAGTACTCCCACTGTAATAAGAGCTTGCAGAGAAAAAACGTCCATTGAAGAATGTCATGCCAAACTTGATAAGAAATCCTCTAGCAAATAATGCCTTGTGAGTTCAGAAACAAAGACATGATTTCACAAGAAATTTTCAAATGTTAAGTAAAAACAAAAGTATTCTACAGAAATATTGTTTGTTGATTGTAAGAGTCCAGGATATCCAACAATTCCCCAGATTGTACTTGTAAGTATGGCAACAATCTCTGCCCTTATCTTTTACTTACTCAGGTCAGTGTCCCTGAATGAGCACCTTGTTTTGATTAATGCTTGATTCCTCCTGGTCATGTGGGCTTTTTATTTTCTTGAACACAGACCTTCATTGTACTTTGTGGTTATCATCATTAATGCTCTATTAAGGTGAACAAATGGAAACACATCTCTCACATGTGTTAGAGGCACATTGCAGGAGGCAATACTGGATCCACTTGCATCTTTAAGTGAATTCTCCTATTCAAAAGTTTAATTTCTGCTTTGCCTTTAGATGGAGACAAACATTTGTGGCAAACATCATTGGAAGTCTATAATTAGGTTAGCAGGCACCAATTAATCTGAGAGTTTGATGCATATGGGTATTTTTCAAAATGTTTTGCTTTCTTCCATGTCCAGTCTTTTATCCCTAGGAATCAACTTTCCTGTTCCCTCCCACAATGAGAGCTGATTCCTAGCAGTAAAAGGTCACTGCACTTCTGCTCACATTTTAGAGTCTACTCTTTCATTGAATTGTTCCCCATTTTACCTTACAGGCTTGCTGGTGGATCAGAGGAGAAGCATTCTTTCTTGTTCCATAGTGCAGGGAAACATTCTGGGATGACAAGATCTGTTGAGATGGAAATCTACCTTAAAACAAACAAAACCTCTCACATGAAGCATAGTCACAACCTTTGCTTCTCCAAAGGTCATTTCTGGTCAGCTTTTCACTCTTTTTACTTCCTGGCTTTTATTATGAATGATATATTTGGGCTAAAATCCTGAGAACATAAAAAAATGGTGCTATCCAACCCAGTGGTTGCCTTTGGCAGTTGGAAAACATGATGTTGTTTAGGGAGACTACACAAACTTTGGTATTTTCTGTGATCCATTTCCATCATACTATACTATCTGGGGAGGAAACAGCAATTCAGGATGACAATTAGGCAATTCTCCCTAATCTCATTGGTATTTGTTTAAAGATGTGTGTGTGAATTTTTTTAATCCCATCTGAGAGAACTGAAGGCATCTGCATTCTGTGGCAATAAACTTCAGGAATACATTAACCTCAGTGTAAACTTTGTTTTAGAGAATATCTACTGATTTCAAAGAGTACGTAATCATTTCAATGTTTCATTATTTGGTGAAATAGAATTCTGCTCATCCCATTTCCTGTCACAGGGTGCAGCTGGGGAGCCAGGAGTGACAGGTGATCCCCAGGGTGCCAGGGAGCAGGGCAGCTGGAGGAAGCCCAGGCTCCATGTCCAGGTGAGTCTGTGGCAAGGGGCTGATGGCCCTGGGGACTAAAATGGGTCCTGGTCCATGGGTGGGGAGAGACCCAGGGGACACCGGGCAGGACAAGGCCAGTCCAGCCTGTCAGGAAACCTTGTGTGCTTTATTTATAAAAAACAACAACAACCGACCAACCAATCGACAAAACAACCGACCAACCAATCAACAAAACAACCAACCAAACAAACAAACAAAAAACCCCAGCAACCCAAAAACCCCCAAAACAAACAAACAACTCCCTCTGAAAAAACAAACCCCCAAAACAGTCTAGATTCTTTTTTTTCAAGTTTGCAAATCTTTTTGGTTTCATAGATAGATCTAATCCCTATTTTAATACTGATTCAGAATCTTTGAACAATGCATTTGTTTCAAAGGTAAATGAATGAAAAATTATCAGAAAATACTTTTTTAAAACTCTTTTTTTTCAGAAGAATTTGTGGTGTATATACTGAGTACTTCAATATTTGCTGATGATTACTTATCCAGTTCAGACTGGTTCCTCTGTACAATAGGCAGGTATCTCTGCATTTTGTGTTGGTATGATATATGATTGGGCATCTTCAAATGAGACAGTAAAATGAACAAATCTTTGTGTGGCTAGATATTTCTTTCATTGCTCAAGGCTGGCATTCCTGAAATAATTATATTAAAGTTAGTGAGAGAATTCTACACTTAATGTAGTGAAACCTGGCTTTCTGCAGTAACAGAAGCTGAAGGAAGAAGAAGAGGAGTAGCTAGCTGTGTTGTGCCAGCTAAATTTGTACTTCTGGCTGGTGTACTTTAATAAAGTCCTAATTCTCTAAACTGAGTTCTAAACTCAGATGTAGCACATCCAATTCTTAAAATCTGAATCTGACAATCCTATTTGAAACTCTTTGTAGGGCTCTTGTTCAGCCAAAAAAGAGATACCAATAGGATTTAAAATGGCACATAAAATCTTAATTAATAAGTGTTTATTCATCAAAGTGCCAGTTAAATCACTAAACCTGGAAAAGGCTTACAAGAACTCCAAACCAGAATATATTCTTCTGTTCACTCATTTGCAGCAAGTCTGTGGATATATCTGTTTTATCTGCTGCACCTTTCATCTCTAAAACTTATGTTACCTAGATCCTATCTAGGAATTGACTATCTGCAAAGAGAATATTACACATTTTTTTATCAATTCTTAATTTGACAAATTGAAAAACAAAGACATTTTATTGCCTATTGGTTTTCTTAGCAATCCTTTGTTGATAGCCTCAATTCATTCAGTCTGCAGAAATCTTTTGTGGCTTTGCTTTTGTGTCCATTCTGTCCAATAGGAGAAAAAAAGACATTTAAGCAGTATTGATTATTTCCAATCAGATTTCTGAATTCTTTAGTGTTGCTTGTTGCAGGAATATTACCAGTATTGCTGTCAGCAATAAAAAAGAGAAGAGTATAGCAAAGTATGCTTTAGGGGTTTACATATTTAATCTTCTACATATAAAACAAAATATTATGTAGAAGATAAATATGAACCTAACTAGATAATCATATATATATATACATATATATATACCACAGTAATGGTTATAAACCATTTTCTCCTTCTGCAACCCAAACCCAATTTCCATGCAACAAATACCACCTCACTGATGTGATCATGGTTGCACTGAAAGCAACAAAGCCCTGATTGTCATTAGTGGTCCCAGACCATGTATAACTGGGTTTTTTCCTATCTCCCATTTTTTTATGTATAAAGCCAGTTTTTCCTTACCCATAAAAAGAGCAGTTGGTTCTCAAAACATCTGTTCAGTGACTGTATTGGTCTTATTTTTCCAAATTCTTTGTGGTTTTTAAAATATTGCTGTGTACTTGTATTTTGTGCTCTAAATTTGTTTCATCATCAGATAATGTGAAGTTAGTTATGAAGTGCATTCAGATTCTTTAGTTGGATTGGTACTGCCTATAACAAGATATAGATATCTCATTTGTAGATCCACAAATGCACAGCATGGAAACATAAATTGCTTCCATTCCTTTGAACAAAATATTCTAGTAGAACAGCATGTCATATCCCAGCCAATTTCTACACACTCCTTACAGTGGCTCCCATGCATGGGCAGAAAGGGAAAAGTAAATGAGAGCATTTGGTTAGAAACAATTTTGTAGCTAGTCACTGGGTTGGTCTACAGGAAACTCCGATGTAGTGCTGGCTTGGAAATTAGATGGGAGGTGAGGACAATTGACTCATATTTTTTTTAACTACTCTACAAGTCAGTTAACTTATTAGAATGACAGTCTTACTGGTTATATCTAGTTTTCTATTTCTTGCACACCTTGATCTGAAAGGTATGGAAGTGTCATTCAGAGATCACTTCTTAGATGATGCACAGAATTTTTCTTACACTGAAGCCATGTNGTCATTAGTGGTCCCAGACCATGTATAACTGGGTTTTTTCCTATCTCCCATTTTTTTATGTATAAAGCCAGTTTTTCCTTACCCATAAAAAGAGCAGTTGGTTCTCAAAACATCTGTTCAGTGACTGTATTGGTCATATTTTTCCAAAGTCTTTGTGGTTTTTAAAATATTGCTGTGTACTTGTATTTTGTGCTCTAAATTTGTATCATCATCAGATAATGTGAAGTTAGTTATGAAGTGCATTCAGATTCTTTAGTTGGATTGGTACTGCCAATAACAAGATATTGATATCTCATTCATAGATCCAGAACTGCACAGCATGGAAACATAAATTGCTTCCATTCCTTTGAACAAAATATTCTAGTAGAACAGCATGTCTTATCCCAGCCAATTTCTACACACTCCTTACAGTGGCTCCCATGCATGGGCAGAAAGGGAAAAGTAAATGAGAGCATTTGGTTAGAAACAATTTTGTAGCTAGTCACTGGGTTGGTCTACAGGAAACTCCGATGTAGTGCTGGCTTGGAAATTAGATGGGAGGTGAGGACAATTGACTCATATTTTTTTTAACTACTCTACAAGTCAGTTAACTTATTAGAATGACAGTCTTACTGGTTATATCTAGTTTTCTATTTCTTGCACACCTTGATCTGAAAGGTATGGAAGTGTCATTCAGAGATCACTTCTTAGATGATGCACAGAATTTTTCTTACACTGAAGCCATGTCTCCAAAGCTGTTTCTTCTGATGCATGGTGAAGAGTCAACTTATTACAGCACAGCTGAGATAGCCTTTTCACTTTCACATGGAACTCAGTAATAACCTAAAAAGGTCAGATGCTTCTGACTTTCTGTCTATTTTCTATATAAAAAACTCCACTTCTTTTTTTTTAATTTAGCAGAAGAGTTTAATATTGCTATTTCTGATTAAAAAAAGGAGACTCATGCTTCTGTGTGTTGTAAAATACCTCTTCTGTAACTAAGGGTTGGAACTTAATTTGACATTTTGCTGTGGATTCTTTTCACTTTTAAGTGCAGAGAAATAATCATTCTTTTTGCATTAGTTTTGAAAGCTTGCCATTCACATATAATGCCTGGAAATCACTTTAATTTAAAAATTATTTTTTTCAGCTATTCCAAAGGTACTAAAGTAAGACAAAAGTATCTGAAATAAAAAGAAAAAAGAGAACTACAGTCCAGTTTGGCTGATGCAGGGAAATGTAGCCTATATCTCCTGTTCCCTGTATCCAGAGTAACCCTACCAGAAAAGATTCTCTAAGAGGCACAGACTGGAATTGAAGTAAGCAGTGCCTGCCTTAAATGGAATCCCAGTCTACTTTGGAGAAGAAAGTTTACTTTCTGCAACCTCCCCTCAAGCTACAATAACTTGTCAAGATACAGTTCTGCAATTGTAATAACCATTGCAGACTTTCAAAGATGAATTTAGTTGTGTTTGAAGTCAGTTTGTCACCAAAGACAAAGTCACAGACTCCAGAAAAGGCTGACTTAGCTGTTTAAAGAATGACTGGTGAAATTGAAATACCAGTTAATTGCAATTCATTAACTCCTCGGCTATCTGCTTTTGGAACAAAGGGATAATCACTCTCATTAGGTATGTGTTTGTATTTAAATCTCCTTAGCCACTTACAGTTTTGCTTCTGGATCTTCTGAATCTCCCTGGCTTGGCATTGATCTCTTCTTCAAGGAGTTCACCTGCTTCAGATGCTTCATGACCCTGATCCAGTAGGAGTGTTCAGAAAAGGTCTCTCACTGAAAAGACTCTGGTTTCCCAATTTTTTTTTCTTTGAACATAACTATCATAAAAGGTTCTAGTTGTGGCAACACTAAGTTTTTACATATCATCTTAGTAAAGAAACATTTGCAGCTGATGCTTTTTCCACTCAGCACAATTTAATTAATAAAATTGTACTTGTAAATGGGTGTACTTGTGCATGGATATATTATCTGAAGCCTTCTTACCTGAAGAATTCCATCTGATTTGTTATTTACCCTAGGCCTGCTAAGGTGACACAGTTTAGGTGAAGAACAGCTTGCACAGCCTGGGGGTTTATAAGCTCTGTAGCTGCCCCATTTGGGCAGAGTCCGTATCAGCAGAGCCTGCTAAGCTACTGCTGCTCTGTGGTGTCTCCTTCAGCTGGACTAAAACTGCTTCTGGTCTGACCTGATCTCGAGTGTGCCAGTTTTTCTACAACAGTAGAAGCTGCCTGTATGCAATCTGCCTGTAGAAATGTCACAGAGGAAAGGATATCCCATCTGTCTCAAAAGGATAGCAAAATGTTCTTTGTCTGCAACATTTTTAATTGCTGTTGAATCAATACCAAGGGTCAGAAAACATTCTATTTAGTACATAGCCTGATTTTGTAAGCCTGTTGTAATGGTAATTCTCTGAACTTTGGATTCTTACTTTTATTTCTGCTGAACAACTTTTGGGTTAAGGAAATAATTAAACCAAACTAAACCAATAATCTTTGCAAACACTAAAGTGCACACTATCTTAGTCTTGGGATTAACCATTTTATTTAGTTTCCTTCAGCTAGAGGAATGCTCTAAGTATGGCCTATAACAGCTTTCTCAGTAGTCAGGCATTTTTAGAGATATTTGAAGAATAAAACTAAAAATAAAGAAAAAAAGAAAAAGGGAGGGGGGAAGCCTGAACAATGGATTATTCCAATGGATTAATTGATTATTAGCTGTATAGCATGGTGCTGACACAAAACCTTGAGGCCATATTGATTGTTTTGTGGAAAAATCAGAGTAAAAGAATTTCATTTGGTAAGGGATTTATTTCTGGGACTTTGAGCACAGATCTTACTAGAAATGGTGTGTGATTACTATTATTAAAATCTGCTTTTCATAATAGCCATTTATTTAATTATATGTCATTCCAATACCTTCATTCAATATATTTCAAAGTAAACAATTCCATGCTGTCCAGTCCTGAGAAAGAAACAGGCTTCTGATGACTACATTTCACATGTTTAATACAGTAAAATATATTGAAACTCTATGAAATTTTAAAGCTCCTGAGATCCTTTCAAGTGGAAAAAAGTGTTGCCAGGTAAGAAAAAACCCCTCTGTCTACTAAGTCTATGTGCAGAGATCTGGCTTAATTCTGAGCATGAGCAAAATAGATCTACTTTCCAGGGGCACTGGGGAGGTATATAGGTATATAGGTATATAGGAAAGATAGATCAGTGCTTCAATTGTAATTCCCCAAGAATTTATCCTTTCCTAATGCACCTTTACTCTTCTCCATTTTGTTTCTTGAGCAGGGTGTGATTTTCGTACTGATGTGAAATTTCACTTAGATGGGTACCACGAACATCATCATTTATTCAATTTAAATACTGTTGATCAAAAATCTTTTTAGGGAAACAATTTCTTAGGAAAGAAAGGCAGTTTTGTTGGAAAACTCTATTTTTCTAAAGTCCATTAATTCTCAAAAACAAGCAAAAGGAAATTGTGGAATGTTTTAGTTTCTATAAAGATCTTATTACTTTTGTTTTTTTTTGTCTCTATACTTTTGAAATACAAAAGGTTACTTCTTTGCTTTTACAAGAAGCCCACATAAAATAACAATACAAACTACAGTGACAATACAAGCCAATTTAGAAAACAAGCATAAAACATTACAGTACTAAGAAGGTGACAAAGTCACACCCTTAGAAACCACATTTTAAAAATATTAATTGTCATCAGAATGACAATGTTGGAATCTACCTAACAGAACACAAGAAACCAGATGAACATCCTCCAAAACAAATACCAAAATTTCAGAAGTTCCCATATGGCTGGATTCAAATCACCTACTACGATATATATGCATGACATTCAAAGCTGAAAGAAATTTACCGTAAAGATCTGTCAAGATCAATGGTGTTATGGTGTTTTCATTACTGCAGAATTTTCCATAAATGGTGATCAAAAGGAAGTTAAAGTCATCTTTCAGTAGGCACAGTCCACATACCAGCAAGACATTCTCAATTTGCTTGTACTATTGGACATAAATATATATTTATGCATCTATAATTTCAAAAAAAAGATTTAAAAATAACAAGAGAGAGCCATCATTTCAGTCAAGTTTACAGGAAGATCTACTGATCTAATATTTTTAAGCTAATATTCTCCCTATTTAATATTTTTCAGGCACCTGGAGACGGATGTTGCAATAATAAAAGGTATAAAACCACACTCTGAATTTATCATCACAAGTCATACTCTAAGTGATTCATGTTTCTAAAGTCTCAGTGACATTTAGTAGAACTTAGAAAGGGTTCTATCAAGGTGTATACTTAATCCATATTTTTTAATCAGAATAATGTTGACTGACAGGGCAACAAGCAGTACATTTTCAGAAAGAAATAGAAATTGGACTTATTTGCAATCACATGCACTTATTCTCTGCATTTTTCCTAATAAAAAAGAAGCAGAAGTTGTGTTGCTATGATTCATTCTTTTATCTCAACTACAGTGAGTTTCAAAAGGAACATGAAATAAATGCCTCCATCTTCAAAAGAAAACCTTTTTTTATCAGTTTGTTCCTCTCTTTATGAATGGGTGATAAATGGAGATAATTCCTTGTACTTCACTTTAGATGACAGAGAAATTTGTTANTATTCTCCCTATTTAATATTTTTCAGGCACCTGGAGACGGATGTTGCAATAATAAAAGGTATAAAACCACACTCTGAATTTATCATCACAAGTCATACTCTAAGTGATTCATGTTTCTAAAGTCTCAGTGACATTTAGTAGAACTTAGAAAGGGTTCTATCAAGGTGTATACTTAATCCATATTTTTTAATCAGAATAATGTTGACTGACAGAGCAACAAGCAGTACATTTTCAGAAAGAAATAGAAATTGGACTTATTTGCAATCACATGCACTTATTCTCTGCATTTTTCCTAATAAAAGAAGCAGAAGTTGTTCTGCTATGATTCATTCTTTTATCTCAACTACAGTGAGTTTCAAAAGGAACATGAAATAAATGCCTCCATCTTCAAAAGAAAACCTTTTTTTATCAGTTTGTTCCTCTCTTTATGAATGGGTGATAAATGGAGATAATTCCTTGTACTTCACTTTAGATGACAGAGAAAGTTGTTAGGACTCCAACATAGTCACAGTCATGTAGGATTCAGCCCCAGATTTGCAGGTGTCTGTATTTCATTAGTCTACCTGTGTATCACTGCCTAATATTCCACTATAATCCATGGTGTTCTAGTGTATAAAGTCTGTGAAATCAAGACGAGATTGAGATGGAAAACCAGATATTTGGTGAACTCTAGGGACCATTATCTGTACTGACTTGATGTCTGATGACTGTGATGACCATATAGCTGTCAGAGACTGAAATAGTTCATGCCTCAAACACTGATATAAAGTTTGCTCATTTTAACAAAAACTGTATAAAGAAGCTACAACCAAAGAAGCCTCCCTGAAGATACCTGACTGAGACTTTGGACTGAAAGTCAAACTGCTGAGATTAGATAAAGGGAAAACCCATTGTTCAACACCTGAATCAAACAAGTAAACAAGGAAAAGAATGTGAGCCAACCCCAGCAGCTGTTCTAAGAATCATCTCTGACTGCTTTGGGGTGGGGGAGGCTGTAGCCCACAGACCCATTTGCTGGGAGCAGGTTTGCACAGATTTCACCCCCAACCGAGATGAGGGGAGGAAGTTTTGGTGTGTTGTAACCTCTGCCCAGGGGCAGTGAACCCATCCTCCCTTACACAAACTGGCCATGGAACCCCCAGCCCTGGGAAGGCCACATCCACGGGACATTCACCTGAGAGGGAGCTGAAGGGCTGCCTTCATCCATCAAAGGATGAACACATTTGATCCGAGGTGCCCCCAGAGTCTCTCCTGAGGCCTTGCACCACAGGACTGCACGGGATGGAACAAACCCAGAGTCTGCTGTAAGAGACAGTGGCAAACTCACCCTCCCAGGGAGATGCCTGGGATTTCCTACCTGGCCTGAGCCTATATTAACCCATCAGATTCTGTGCTTTTTGGGGGGACCTTCACCACCAAGACTAGCTGGAGGGGATCAATGGAGCATCACTGGGATCCATGGAGTGTTGATATTTTCCTTATTCTGTCCTTGTTTCTCTCTTTCTGTCTCCCCCACCTATTTCCTGTTTCTCTCGCTCTCCTATTTACTATCAAATACTATCAAATAAACCCCATACTATTGTCACTGGCATATGGTCTTGTTTGCACCTTAATTTGGGCAGGGGCATTTCTAAGAACCTTAGTAATTGGATCATGACAACAGCTCAAATGCAGACATTCTGTGGACACTGTCTTCTAGGTTTTAAACTAAATTACAACTGGATTCTACAGCAATTTTTCATCTGGTAGTGGATGTTTAAACTTAGATGCTACACTACTTTTGTGTATACCACTTTAAAGTATAACTTAATTAAGGGAATGACATTTCCTTTAGTAACAACCTTTAGTTCTTGCTGGGATCTCATTAATCTATTCTTGTCATGGGTTTGTTTATAATCGGGCAGAAACACCATTTAATGTAGCGGTTTCACATTCACTTGCTCGCCTGCTCACACCAGGCGAGAGTGTAGTGTAGTGGTTTCATGAGAATAAGGATTAAGAGAAATGCAAAACAGGCCTAAACTTCAAAGATAAAAATAGTTTATTAACAAAAGACAACAAAATCAAAATCAACCCCCAGGTGGTTTCTTCTTCCCCCCCAGCCCCCCACCCATGATGGTTCCTTTCTCCCACCTCATTTATCTTCCTTTACCACCATCCTTCTCACCAACAACACAGAGAAACAAACTTAGAAAACCCCTGGTCAATTTACCACTCTTGAAATAGGCTTTCATCAGTCCAATTGGAAGAAGAGTCTCTCTTGTCTCACCATGGAGATTTTTCCC
>VZTR01027414.1:0-11935 GCA_013400775.1 Chaetops frenatus | reverse complement strand
GGGTTTTTTGTGTTTTTGGTTGGTTTGTTTGTTTGGTTAAAAAAGTCTCCTTGGTAACATATTTTCTTGGAGACATCGGGACAAGTGTATCATTCCTTTTTTTTCCAATTGCAGCCTATTTCCTTTTNTTTGATGTCTTGATGATCCCATCAGATTAAGCCATCACAACTCAATTTATTTCCACCTTTATTTTTAATGCAGTAATTTTTTAGCAAACCCAGAAACAGAAAAGAATAACTTAGTCATTGCTACATGGATTCATGTTTCCCTAATCATATAAACATTCACAAAGCTGGTTGCAATTTATAGATTGGTGTGTTGTGGGTAACAATATTTCTACTAGAAGAATGTTTTTATGTAGTACCCAGCAGAATACAGTTAATAATGCATTGCTTGGCATTTTGAATAATTTTAGCAAAAGAATAATTTTAGCACTATAAACTTACTTGAGATGAGTTTTCCCCAACAGATCTGCTTTATGGCTCTGATCATAAACTCATTACCTATCTTACTGACATACCTCTCTAGCTTTCTTTTCATTGTAAATATAAAGCAAAATGAAGTAAATTAAACAGGTGCTTTCCTAAGTGAAAACTTGGAGGTGTTAACAGAATGCATTCTAAGAAGCTCTTTCAATTGAAGCTTTTTAATACACCTGGTTTGACTGGAATTCATTTTAGAGATTTGGTAAACACCTGTGCATTTCTGATCTTCTACTTACGTTCTCCTCATGATTACATTATTTCTTTTCTCTGCTTGATTCCTTTTGACTCCTTTTTTCTCAAACCTGGTTCACCAAGACAGTACCCTGATGAATTTGCATGATAGAAGTAATATTTCCTTATTTACACTGAAAAATTTATCAGTTGATGCACCTTACACTTGTATTTCTTTTTCACAGACAAAATATTCTGGCAGCTCTAGACATCCCATATTAAAACTCTTGTCCACTTCCTTTTAAATTTTCAGCTGAAAATTCTACTGACAAAGATTTTTGTATGTTAATCACAAAGTGTGTGACTTTACATCTGTACTATGCATATTTTATTTAATTTCTATTACTGCAATTCTCAAGGTCATCAGGTACTTTCTATATTATTTATATAAATTGTATTCTTTCTATATTATTTCTAAGCTCTGCTTGATGATGTTTCTGACATAGTCAGAAAACTTCATTAGTCAGTCAAACTTCATTACTATGTTTCTAATATCCATGCCAATATCACTAATGAAATTATTAAATTACAATGATCTCTGAGCTGATCTTTGATTTGTTGGTAGCCAGTCTGATATTTTTCTGTTTAGTTTTTCATATTTGCATCCTCTCTCTTGCAAGCTGTCTACTAACCTTATAATTCCTCTATTAATCTCTGGATTTTGCCCCTTGTAATATTTCCAGTGTTGTGCCACATTAAACTCCTGACTGAATCTCCAAATCACAGAACAGTTAGGGTTGGAAGGGATCTCTGGAGATCATCTGGTCCAACATTTCTGCCAAGGCAGGGTCAGCTAGAGCAGGTGACACAGGAATGCATCCTGGTGGGTTTTGAATGTCTCCAGAGAGGGAGACTCCACATCCTCCCTGGGCAGCCTGTTCAGTGCTGTGCCACCCTCAATGTAAAGAAGTTCCTCCTCATGTTTAGGTGGAATTTCTTGTCTTTTAGTTTATGGCCTATACTTCCTATCTTGTTGCTGGGCACAGCTGAAAAGAGTCTGTCACCTTCCTCTTGGCATCCACTTTTGAGATATTTGTATGTATTGGTGAAATCTGCTTTCAGTCTTCTCTTTTCCAGATTAAACATCCAGGACCCAAAATCTTACCTCATAAGAAAGATGCTCCAGACTCCTTATCACCTTTATGGGCCTCCAGTAGCTCCTTGGTTTTGTTAGACTGTGAAGACTGGAATTGATAACACCTCCACATATGGCCTCATTAAGTTCAATTAGAGGGAGAGGATCACCTCCCTCAACCTGCTGGCCACACTCTTCCACAACACCATTGACCCTCCTGGCCACAAGGGCACATTGCCAGCTCAATTTCATACTGAAATTCAGGTGGATTGTGTTTATCACCATACTTCTTTTTTTTTCCTTGTAAAAATGACTTTATGGAAGAATGTTGTGATATTAATCTGTCATAATTCACATTTTTAAACTTGTGTTACACATTTTCTCAATTTCTGTATTCCTCTGTGTATAATCTTCTTCAAACTCTTCTTAAGAGTCCAAGAGTTTGTCTTACTAAGACTAAACATATAGACATCTAATGGCTCAGATCATAATTTTCTTGATTGAAATAGAAGATTTAAAGTTTTCAGGGTCTCCATCTAATAATACCTTCCTGAGATCATGAAATTGCAAAAAACATCTACTATTAAGACTTAAATTCCAGTTTTCTATCATCTTTATGACTTAAGTACCAACAGCTCCATCTCCATCTTCCTCTGTCATTCATATCTGACATGTAAAATATTCTCTCTGGGATATTCAGCTTCACATTGAGATGGTGATCTGGGCCCTGCACAGGGTATTCAGGGATGCTTAATCAGACTTCTAAGGTATGCTGAAGGTAAGATTTATGAAAGCTTATAGGAGAAGTGATGATGACAGCAATAGAAGCAATAGGATGAAAACAAAATAAATTTGGAAACAATCATATCTTAGTGAAATGACAGCATGAACACTTTTAGTTGTCTAAAACTCAGTTATTAGAAACCAGGCAAGCTCTGGAATAAAATTAAGTCTACCTATACATGGGCTAGAAATATCTCTGACTCTTTGGGCTTCTGAGGAGTTATTTGTTTGGTTTTTGTACTTTCTAGCTATGTAGGAAGTACTTATTTTGTAAGAATATTAGGAATATTAATGTAATTTTAACATAGGATATCAACAGCCTTACTAGATATTTTGAACAAATGAAACAATGGATTCTATACATAAATTGCTTTCTGTATTGTTATATAGTCTTCCTTTAGTGCAGTTTTTGAGGTGAACATTTAGATCTTTGAAAATTTTTTTTGAAAACTGAAACATTAAGAGTTTAAATAAAGGAGGAATTGGTTCAATTCTTCACTGGAGACAAGATTAGTAGAAATATTCAGTGGTTGATTGAACATCATATAGGTTTTCTTGAGTTTTGTTTTCATTGTGAGAGCCATAAGTCTTTAGCTGCTTCCTGAAAAAAGGATTAGATCAATTTCTTGTCCTATAACTACTGAATAAAAAACATCCCCAAATACATAATGCTCAGGTAGCTGCTGACTTACCTTCATATCCTAATTGCCTCATGAGGTGTTCTAACAGTTTATGAAGGTTATTAGGGTACAGAAGTTCTTTATGGTGCACATGGACCTTTTACTTTGTTGTAGAATGAGCCTTACACCTGCCATTCAAAAAACCAAGAAGATAAAACCGAAAACATTCAGGGACACAGTGAGGCTTCAAGTAGTCTATACTTAAAGACTGAAAAGGGGCTGGAAAAGGCACTGTTAAAAGATTATCATTACTCAGGCGTCTTTCTAATTGTTCTGGCTGGAGAATTTTTGGCAATGCTGTGCTAGTATTCATCAATGTTCTTCAAAGAAAATAAATGGGAACATTAAAATTCTTCCTATTTTCCTATTAGGAAAAAGCTTAATGAGAAATAACCTTGAGGTGTAGCTTTCAAAATCTACTTGAACAAGGAAAGGGAAAAAAACCCCTACCAAGGTAGAATCTAGGTATCTTCTATGTACTTTAAAATCTAAGATTACTGTGCTTTAAGAATAACTATAATGCAAAAAAAAAAAAAAAAACACAACCCACAACAACAAAACAACCACATACAAACAAACAAAAAAATTGTAGCATGTTGAATTGCTGAAAGCCATGTTTAAAAGTGCTTTTATTTATCATGTCTCAATGTAATTTTAAGTTATTAAATATTTGTGATGTTTATTTTTATGTTGTGATGAGTCCCTTTATTGGTTCTTCTGAAGCATTTCAACAACACAGTCATTTATTTATTTTTTCTTTTGCAGCTGAAAGCAAAACAAAAGGAATACCTGACATAAATTCCTGTGGTAATTACTTTCTTCTAATTCCCTTTATTCAGTCCAGTGCTTCCATTTCAATAAAGATGACATCATTAGGCCATTACTTTGATTTTAATTTTCAATATCTTATCAAAATGAAAAGTCAGTAGAGTTTTCCCAGGGGCAATAATTCTGTAGAGTACATGTGCATGAAGTTCAGACACATTTTCAAGCATCAAGCAATAAAAGACTACCATTTGGTGATTTGCAATATATGTATATGGCTGAAAAGATGGTTTTCTTTGATGGGTTTGTTTTGGTTTTTCGGGTTTTTTTTTCCGTATTGTGTATGAACAGTTCATGTTTAGGAATAAGGTTTAAACAAATATTATTAGTGCATTGAAGAAAAACTGAAAAGAAGGAAGTTGCTGTTGTTCTAGCTCTTTGAGGTTAAATACCCCAAATACACCCTTTCAATAGAAATGGGTTTTTTAATAGTGAGACCTTAGAAGCTGTGGATATCTGTGATCAAGTACACTATGGAAACATGGGCTTCTTTGCAAAGTCATCTTCACTTCTTCCTCTGCATTTATTTTTGTATTGTAATACTACTGAGTTAGGATTTTCTATTAGTAAAGTTCATGGCTGGGGAATTGATCTCCAGGGGAATAGTGGGTGCAAAAGACAGGGCCATCTCTGTTAATTAGAAGGAAACAAGCAGATATCATAACTAAGTCTGAAAGTATTACAAATAATCCCCTGGGAAAAACTTTTAAATGGATGATGGGGAAAAAATTAAAATACCTTTTTTAATGGTCTTTCTCATTTAGATTTGGTTGTTGGAACACTGATGGACAATACATAAAGCACTACATGAGTAGTGCCATGAGACACCTAAAATACCTGTGTTTAGTGAGAGAAGTTAATGACAAAGACAGACTGAAATAGATGTGCACTTGCATTTTCTATTTTAAATTGAATCTTCTGTTTTATTGCAACATGAATTCCAGCATTTGACAACTCTCCATTGGAAACAGGAGAAGCTGCTCATATTTCAAAGCAGTTGCTTGCTGCCTGTTACCTTTTAGGTGTTGATCAAGGTTCACAAAAGTCTTGTACATTGCATATGTTCTCTGACTGAAGATGTCTTATCTGATGATTTATTACTCTTAACACTTCTCAGTGCAATACCTATCATGCTTTTCTTAATTAACTTATTCTGATGACATTTTTCAGATATAGGAAAATAACACAATATCTAATCAGGTAAATCTGAAACACTTTTTATTTTTAGTAATTTCTGTTCTCCTTCTAACTTTCATTTTGCCAACCACAACAGAATTCATCTTACCTAACCTTAGACTTGATAAATTGATTGTTTAATCTTAGCTCCATCTAGAGACAATGAAAAGAGATGGGAATGTTTCAGAATAATTTCTTCTGCCTATTCATGTACTTAGGGTTGCTTCTTTCAGTAAAGGAAGATTCTGTTAGGCTCCATAAATATGTTGTGGGCCAACCTTGGCTGGCTGCCAAACCTATATCCAGCTGCTGTCTTAAAGAGTACTGGGGAGTAAATAAGATACATAAACTTGGGATAAGGATAGGGAGACCACTTACCAACCACTGTCATGGGAAAAGTAGTCTCAAATTTGGGAGATTTAATTTAGTTTGTTGTCACTTAAAATAGATTTGGATAACAGCAAGCAAAGAACAACATTTCCGCCCTGTTCATTCCCAACTCCTCTACTTCCAGTCCCACCCCAGCTAGCTGTCAGTAACAGCTGCTTTCTGCCAATTCATCCTCAAGTCTTCCCCTCTGTAGCTCAGGCTCTCCATTGTCCACAGCCTTTCAGAAGTATCTAACCACTCTGGGGTAGGGTGCTCTGTGTGTATGGATACCTACTCCACCATGGGCTTCCTCACAGGCTGCAGGTGTCTCCTTATTCTCTTCCTTCTCTGACCTTGGTATCTGCAGGGTATTTTTTTACAGTTTTTGTTCCATCCTCTCTCTGTTAAGTGTTTTAAACCCTTTCTTGAATACTTTTTTTCCCCTGAGGTGTCCCCATGTCAGCTGTGTCCTGCAGAGAGTGGGTTGGATCTGGCTGGAACCATCTGTGTCTGGCACAGGGCAGCCCTGACCTCTCCTCACAGAGCCCCTCTGCAGCCCCTGCTGCCAGCAGCTTGCCAACTATGCCCCATGCAACCTGATATCTTGATGGTTAAAGATAGGTAACAGGAAAAAAGTTTCTGAGAGATAGAATATGAAAACGTGTAGAAGATAGGCCAATTTTGTGAAGGAGAATTTTAAGGACCATAGAGCTATACATGCATGTATATAGCACATGCAAAGCCCCACAAGGAACTGATTCAACCCAATTTAGAAGTTTTGGTCAATATATTCGTTTTGTATGTAAGTGATTGTTCATATTTAGTTTAGATATGTTTTTGGGGTTTTTTTTTAATTTATTGATTTAAATACTACTAGTACTATATATTATAAACAGTCTGTTTAAGGAACTTACTCAGTTTTAGAAGATCAGAACTCAGTTTTTAAGGTCCACAACACAGACCTTAGACAAAATTTTGGTAAAGAGACTTAATTTATTGGGATTCCAAATGAATAACTGAATTATTAAATATACTAGGAAGAAATTCTTAACTGTGAAGTTGATGAGGCACTTAAACAGGTTGCCCAGAGTAGTAGAAGGGATCAAGGTCAGGTTGGATGGGTCTTTGAGCAACTGGATCTAATGAAATGTGTCCCTGGTGATGGCAGGGGGGTTCGAACTAGAACACAGAATTATACAATTGTTAATGTTGAAAAAGATATCTGAGATCATCAAGTCCAACTATTAGCCTAGCACCACAGTTTTGACTACTAAACCATATCCCCAAGTGCCAGAGTCAAATACCTTTTGAACACTTTTTTCCTAATAATTAATCTAAACCTCACCTGGTGCAACTTGAGGACATCCTCTGATCTTCAAGGTCTCTTTCAACCCAAATAATTCTTTGACTCTATGATTCTTTGATCTCTGCAGATGAGCAAATCTGATGCCATTAATACTGTTTCTTCAAATGGACTGTAGAAACATAAAAATTATCATCAGAAAGGGAATTAATACATATTAATTTTATGCATTAATAATATATGTAATAACTATATAGTTGCTTGACCTTTTTAGAGTTTCTGAAAAGAGAAATGGAGATATAAGGATGATGTTAAAAATCACAAAGCTGATGAGTAGTACATTCAAAATTATGTAACCTGTTGCCTGTTTAAGAAGACCAACACTTACACATGATTCTCTAGTTTCCTCACATCCTCAGTAAGGATGTTTTCAGTATAAAACCATCTTAAAACACAAATTCAGCTAAAATATTTAAAATAAATTTTTAAAAAATAAAGTGTCCGTGGGAAAGAAGACACAGCTCAGGATATCCTCCACTAGCTGATTAAAACAAAAATTAAAAAAATTTCTTAATTATTTAGAAATATGTCTTACTCTTTTTGGACTGTATTAACCTCAAAAAATATCTCAAATTAATTTGCATAATATAATATGAAAACTGATAGGGAATATTTTATACAGTCTTTAATTTTTGTTATGGAAAATGTTGAATAAATAAGAAATTCCTTGATTTATTGATAGTATATTTGCTATGAAACACTGATGATGCCAGCTTAAGGTATAAAAGCTTTTGATATATCCTTCTACAGTTTCCTCTTCATCTCCTCCATCTTTAAAAGCAGTATAAAAAGATGAATAACAATCATAGGACTGGATGCCTCAGGGAATTACTAATCAGGATCAGAGCCAGTTCTTGCCTTCCTACAAATAGAAATCTATCTTGACTTGCTACCAAAGGTTGTGACCGTATAACAACGCAATGGAATATGCTTATTTGTTACACTTGTGATCTCAGCCTATGGCACAGCCCTCACATATTAAATAGTTTCATTACTAGTAATATCAATAAAGTTGTCATGGGCTGAATAGTATAGACATAGAATTTATGCTTTTCCCTTCCATCTCACAGGACAGTGTGGGAACCTTATGCTGAAGTTTCCCATGGTGCAAATAAAGAGTAATTCTTTTCTGAGGATGATGGAAAAACGTTTTCATGAGCATGAAAATTCACCTGTGTTAAAGGGAAGAGCAGTCAATACGTTGGAGGAAGCTCTGACAGCAGAGGGTAGTACAATAGCATTGCAAACATGTCAGACTTGAAAGGATCTACATTAACAAGTCAATCTCAAGCAAGACG
The DNA here is from genome assembly GCA_013400775.1 of Chaetops frenatus. Classification (NCBI taxonomy): domain Eukaryota; kingdom Metazoa; phylum Chordata; class Aves; order Passeriformes; family Picathartidae; genus Chaetops; species Chaetops frenatus. The sequence goes on along the minus strand of VZTR01027414.1, from coordinate 3,650 downwards.
CCTCCTTTGGGAAGACTCTTTGGAAGGACGAGTGCCATTAGCAGTTTAGCTGTGTCACATCTCATTTATACCTTTGTTTTTTAAGCAGCTGACTTGATCAAAAATGTCCTCATTATCTTTATTTTCTACTTTCAGCACGCATTTATTATAGTTGATTTACTCCATTCAGCTTAATATGTCTGCTCTTAATTAATTTTTTGACTCTGCAACTACCTACATTAGTTTGAGACTACCTACAATGCAGAATTTTGCTGAACACTTTCTGAAAGTTCATGTGATGTGTGTATCTCCTCTGTCTAGGTTGACAGCCATATCCTCTGAGAATTCCAATGAGTTAGTGAGTCTTTTCCTCCCTTGTCTCTCCTTAGGCCATTTAAAAATAATGGCATTATACTGGCTGCTCTTCAGTTGTCTCAGATTTCTCTTGATCTGTTTGGAAGAGCAAAAGTACATAAAAATGTCTGCCGAAGCTTCTTCAATTTCTCTGCTTATTTCCTTAACCCTTTTGGACATGTGCTATTTGGTCATGGCCCAATCAATTTTAGTAGCCATTTCACCTTATAATAACCATATTTGACACAGTCTATACATATCCTAATTCCTAATCATCCATCTGCATAAATATGATTTCAGATATAGTGAAATACCTACTTTGATTCTTTATAAGGCCTTATAGAACCATTATATAGTGTATTCTCAATCCCCTTATACTCTTCCTAGGGGATAGATTGCAACATGAAAGTTTCTTGCAAGAATAAGGATATTTCCAGAACTCAGGACTGGGCTAGCAAATCTATTTTCATTCAGAATTTCAATTAATTTTGTGTTTCTTTCTTGCTGTAGGGAGGAAGCAGCCTGCAATTGAATTCCAGCCGATAGTTATTTGCTTCTTTAAGACAATTTGATGACCAAGAGACACTGTTCTCCTCAACAGAGAGAGACCTGCAGTCTGAAGGTTTGCAGCACCATCAGGGAAGGAAGAATGCCTCTCTGCATAGATATGTAACAATCATCATGGTTTTCTCTTGAAAGGACCTCAAGAAGTTAGGTAGTCTGTCGTCCTACCCCAGAGTAAAATTGTTTGTGTTTTCTACTCTTAATATCCTTCAGTAATGGAGATCCCATAACCACCTTGGGCAATCTGTTGAATGTTTATTTAAACCTTAGGTTTTCAACCTTTCTTTAATTTTTTTTATATAATTCTTGCAAAAAAAAAAAAAATAATGTATGCTACTGCACATATTACAGCAGTTGAAAAACCTCTTAATGTTTCTGTGTGTCAGACACTGATTATGCTTAACAAAAGTTTAGAGAGAGAGCCTGGGGCTGATCCTAAACACTTACAAGATCTATTTGATGTGAGTTGTCCCACTGAAATCAAGATGACAGCTGATTATGAATATTTTATATTGTCATCCACCAATGTTTTTTAGCTGTAAAAGCTTTCAGTATTGAGCAGTATGCTAATTCTGAAGTACTTTTATGAATGCAACACTGATTCTAGCTGGATCTTGTGCAGGAAGTGGAACTAGAGCCTATGCATTTAACAGAATCATTCTTACTTATATCCACTAGAAAGCATTATTGGATTAGGAAATCTCTGTACATGTCTTCTTTTCCTGACCACTGGACAAAGCCCAAAATTATGTTGGCATGACTGTTTCAACCTAATGCTAGATACTGAAAAAAACAAAAGCAATAAAATTCTATGGTCCAGACATGAGTTGGTATCCTTTAATGGTCTATATCAAATAATAATCCAATGTGAAACGTCAGAGTCATGGAATCTTACACTGAGACAAGGGCTCACTTCAGCGACTTCCCTGAAACCACAGGCCAAGACTTCACCTGTGCATGTGCAACAGGTCATCCGGTAAATGCTGACTCATTACGTTCCCCTAACATTTATTATTGTTTTTTTCAGGAAATTCTGCTTGGATTTAATTAAGTAAAATGAAGATATTGGCATTTAAAATTTAAAGAGTGGAATTCAGGTACTAATTGTGGAGATCCACTTCTCTACTGCTTCTTCACACTTGAGTGATACCACCATGATAATTTTAAAGACCATTTTAAAGATCATTTTTAATAGCAGAAATGGTACCCTGGAATTCCATACTTTCTAAAGACACTAGCCTTTTAGAAAATTTGCCTCTGCCTCTAACATTGAAGAGTCTAAATATTTCTTCTTATTCATTTGGATTACACTGAGATAATTATTTTGCTTTTTAGATAGTAAAATTTGCTTATTTGTTATTTTCTTCATTGGCTTGCAATTCGATATAATATCTAAATTTATTATGTGTGTTCTGCTTTAAATGCATTGGATATTTGTTCTCTGTTGTCTTTCTTCTCTCTGTACCAGGTTTTATTTGTTTACCAAAAATCAGACTATCAAAAGATAAGACTATCTTGTCTTGGACCATTGGATCTTGTGGACTGACAGTTGCTGCTCACTTCTTAATATGAAATAATTAGTCAGAGCCATGCATAATATAAGTAAAGATTTTGCCAGTAAATTTGGTATGGTTAGTAATATCTGGATGTCTTCCCTTTTTACAGTACACTGAGATATAAATTAAATTTTGTAGTGCTTGTAAATAATTGATAGCAAGCAGTAAAGTTTTGCGGTTTTTTGTTTTGGTTTGGTTTTGGTTTTTTGTTTCGTTCGTTTGTTTGTTTGTTTTCCTGGAAGAATAAATATGTGATCATCTTCATTAGACTCTGAAATTCATTTGTAAACTAACTTACTGAGAAAGTTGTTGTAATGGCCTGGATTAGCTGCTATTTCTTAAAATAACAAAACAAAACAAAACAAAAAACAAAAGCCAAGCCAACCATGAGAAAAGTTTAAAGATTTTTGGGACAAGATGGTAGAAAAACAAAATTAAGAATGGTAGTGGACATTATTTCTGTCTTATTCACTCATCTCTAAAATGAGCCAAATATCTCATGAGAGACTCGGTACATTATCATGACTGAGAGCCTATGTACTTTTTTTACTATCTTTCCTGAATGAGGAAATCTGACAAAATTGTAAATCACAGTTACCTCTTAAAAAATAAAATTTTCTTCTTCAATATTTGTGTTGAAAATACTGGAAAGATCATGTCTGAAGGAGGACTTCAGACTTCTGCAATTTCAGCAGTTATTTAACAGTGTTGTGTACTTTATCCTGTCTCTTACTCCTGCTATGTGCATTTGATTTATTCCTATTAGGCTCATGAACAGTATTGGAAAAATGTCAAATTTACAACAATAAGATTCATTTAGTTGGGTACACAATCATTCATCTTAATTAAGTCTGACACCTTCACCATTATAAAATCAGTTTCCCAGAAGAAGAGAAACACACATTCTGTCTCCTTTAGGAATCCCTCATTGAAGGAGAATAGTTATTTCAGTTATCTGAGGAAGCTAATAGTGTAGTTGAAGCATTGGGGGAAAAAAAAGAAACATTCATCAAGAACAGGGAAATACTACACTGTCATGCCTGACAACCATAATTCCTTACTGAACTGCTTATTTGGAGCGTAGTTGTTACAATCTGGTTTAAACCCAGAAGAGCAAAGGAAATTAAGTCCCTGTGTACAACATGGAAAGAACTTTGAAGGTTCAAAATCTACCCAAAAAACTTGATTAAAACCAAA
>VZTR01027413.1:4100-16945 GCA_013400775.1 Chaetops frenatus | reverse complement strand
AAATGAGAGGGCTGGGCAATCACCAACCATATGGAGTTTAACAAAGAAAAGTGCTGGATTCTGTACCTGGGATGGGGCAACCCCACATGTACAGACAAACAGGAGAACAAGAGGCTGGAGAGCAGTGCCGCAGAAAGGGACCTGGGGATCCTGGTCGATGGGTAGTTGGATTTGAGTCAGCAGTGCCCTGGCAGCCAGGAGGGCCAACCATGTCCTGGAGTGCATCAGGCACAGCATCGCCAGCCGGGCAAGGGAGGGGATTGTCCCACTCTGCTCTGCACTGGGGTGGCCTCACCTTGAGTCCTGTGTGCAGTTTTGGGCACCACAATATAAGAAAGATATAAAGCTATTAGAGAGAGTCCAAAGGAGGGCAACAAAGATGGTAAAGGGTCTAGAGGGGAAGCCATATGAGGAGTGGCTGAGGTCGTTTGGCTTGTTCAGCCTGGAGGAGACTGAGGGTAGACCTCATTGCAGTCTACAGCTTCCTCATGAGGGTAAGAGGAGGGGCAGGCACTGATCTCCTCTCTAGTGACCAGTGACAGGACTCGAGGGAATGGTATGAAGTTGTGTCACAGGAGGTTTAGGTTGAATATTTGGAAAAGGTTCTTCACCCAGAGGGTGGTTGGGCTCCCCGGGGAAGTGGTCACAGCACTAAGCCTGACAGAGTTCAGGAAGTGTTTGGACAATGCTCTCAGACACATGGTGTGATTCTTAGGGTGGTCCTGTGCAGGTCCAGGAGTTGGACTTGATGATCCTGATGGGTCCCTTCCATCTCAGTATATTTTTTGATTATATGATTGCATATGGTGTTCAAGAGAAAATTTGCTCCTGAAGAAATTGAATTTTTGAGGGTAATTCCAATGTGACTTAAGAATATAACTATTGATCCGGATCTTCATCCTTTATCAAAGTAATTTTCTAGGTAACTGTATATATGGTGCAGGATGCCTTAAAGTTCAAGTCTAAGATTTTTCATTTCATTCTGATTTTTGTGGAAAGCTGTTGTTGAAAACCCAAGAATGGGTTTGATACCTGTGTGATGGTAGATTGTTGCAGCACTGGAGTAGTTGCTGCACATCCTGATGTAGTAGTAGATAAAGGATTGCTATATATACCTTTAATAATGTGGAAGATGTGGACTTCTCTCTGAAATGAAGTGAGCCTGACTCTCCTTCCTTCACAGCATAGTATCTGTCCATGTAAAAGGTATTTGAGAAAACAATCCCAAAGCTTAAGCTCTGATCATGCAGCTTTTGTCTCATTGTTTGTACTGGTGTATATCTTTACAGATAGCAACACAGACTACAGAAAGTACTATAGTTATGTCTTCCATAAGGCCAAGATAATTATAATGCAGGCTGCTTACTTATGTCAAGCAAACAGATACATAACATACTTTTTCAAAATGTAGTCCTATAGCACGGTGTTATTGTTTAAAATACACATGCTTACTCCTATTACCAAAAGAGAGAGATCTGGATCTAACAATCTTGAGACTTTTAAAGAAGTTTTAACTATGGAAGGAGTCCAGAAGTTTTTTCTATTTTGGCATTGGCAACTTAGCAAACTTTGCATATACCACAACCTTGGGATAATGTTCCTAGAAAGAAAGTGTCCTCCTTTGAAGGACAGGTGTCTGCTAAGGAAGGCAGGAACCTCCCTTGGAATGGAAAATGTAAACCCTTTCCCTCCAAATTATCATAATCTTGAAATTAAGGGGCTCTCAGGCAAAGAGATGGGAATAGGAATAACAGTTCTTTACTAGTATTTATAATAAAGCAAACAAACAACAACTACTATGGTATTAACAACAAACAGAACCAGGAACTCGGTCACAGCCTTCTGGCTTGCAGGTACCTTCCCTTTCAGTGTAGTAATGGTCACAGCCAGCAGGGGGCGCTGGTGGCACTAGGTGGGCAGTGCAGGTGCAATGATTCCCTTGCGGCTGCAGGGGGCGCTGTGGCATGNCAGAGGCTCACCCCACGGCAGAAGAAACAGCTCTTGGCAGGGGTCCAGCAGCAGCAACCAACTCCACCTCCCAAGGCAGCAAAGCAGCACCTCCAAGCGTTCTCCCCGGAAGCCCAGAGCGAGAGAGCAAGCAGCTGCTCCAACCCTGCCTTTTTCCAGCCCCCAGTTCTCGAGGTATCTCTGTCCCTCCGAGAGAAAACTCCCAGAACTGCAAACAATGCCCTTTCCCCTGAGCTCAGCCACTTCTTTATTCTTCTTAAGTACCCAGTCATTAGAGTTTCTTAGCAACTTATGGGAAAAAATTCTATACGTGAAAAGGAACAAAAGGAATGAAAACCTAACCCCCAACAGAAAGGAACTCCTAAAGTTACCATGGAGCTACAGGAAGTTGTATACTAAAGGTATAGCCAGTTAGCAGTGATTGTTATATCAATTAAGAATGATATTGTTCATCTTTCATGAATGTATCTTTGGTAAATATAATTGAAATGTCATAATGTAGGATGTGTCATGCTGACTTATATCAATAATACTGATTTGGCTGTCTTAAGTTTACCCTAACTAATATTTTTTTGCCTGATGAACTTGTATAGTTCTGTAAACTTTTGAACTCCATTTTTCTTAACCATTTGACTTTCATGGAAGTTTTTAAGCAACATAAATTTGACAGAAGTTGTGGATTCATCAGATTCTTCAGGATGACTTTAATGTTCTGCTGTATACCTTACCTAATATCTTGAAGCACAAAGGGCAAAAGACATCAGTGTTAAGATGGGCATAGGAGAGATTCTCAAACCAGAACTGATAGAATTTCCCTTGAGGGGGAACCCAACATAGAATATGAGCTTCTTCCCTTTTTTAAAAATCTTGGATAAAGCTTTGTGCTGACAAAATCATAAATAAAATTTTAATAAAGCCCTTAACCACTGGTGTGCCTAGGACTGTGATCTGCAGCCCCTAACATACTTAGATCTGGACCTCTACTTTTAGTCAATAATGAAAAACTTCTGCTGTCTTGAACTATGAATTATCTTCTTAAGGTAGAATAAGGAACTCTTTGGGATCCCAGAAAGAGACCAGTAGTGCTGACTCTCTTATGAAGAATATCTAAAGATATTCTTACTGAAAAGCAGCAGTCCAGGTACAGACTGGCCACAGATAAAGGTCTGAAGTAAACAGTTTCTTCAGACTCTTTGACTTTCAATGAAGTGTATAGTTTTTAGGAGCCTGTCACTGAAACTGTAAAATACTCTAAGAGTAGGTACTGGAGAGGGTAAGTTACATTTTGTTAATAAAGTGCCTAGTAGTCATCAACTGCCTTGAAAGATCTTATCATATTGTAACTGAAAGTCAGGAATAAAACTCTCTAACACTAATTTCAGTATTGGAAAGCGACATTATTTTGGCACCAGACATGCAGGGGATATCTCCTCCTATCACACATACTATCTAACAGACTAGTTTATATCTATGTAACTAATGCATATTCATTACATTTTCTGAAACTCATACATATATGCTAAACATTCACACAAACTCATTTGCATATTTCAATCACTTTTCAGAGCTTATTTACATTAGTGTAGGGGGTCTTTTGTGGGTCTCTGTTGGTCATTTGGGGAACATCCCATTCCTCAAATTATCCTTTTTCAGTCACAGGCCTCCAAAAATGTTTCTTCTCTTTAAATGCAATGTGGTCTGGCCAAGATATACCTTCTTATCAGTGTTGCTCAGGCCCACAGTCTTTAGGGCTAAGATAAGCACTTGCACATATTATTACAGGACTAAGTAAGCACTGTCGGTTAAAGCTTAAGGAATTCACAAGACTTAAACACTATTTGTTACAATTAAAGATTTTCACAACAGTATGTCGATGGAAAGATGCTTGGTTATGAAGCCACTTCAAACAGCATGAATCTATTCTCCTGGGTGTCAAATAATTCATATGCATTCTAGCCTTCAGTATAGTCACTCCTTAGTGGTAACTGAATATTTTAGAGGGGTTTTTATTCAAGATTTCTGTGTGCCTTATGCACGTATATTCATACTTCTATAGAGACCAGAGTTTCTTCACTTCTAAGATACCACTTCTAAACTGCAGTGGGGCCAAGGCTCTGGGTATGCGGTAGCCGTTCCTCGACTCGGGAGAATGCGACACGCCTGCGCAGGAGCCACGGCGCCTGACGGCAGCTGAGTACATGCGCGGGACTGGGGGTCGCGAGGCTGTGTGGAAGGAGGTGGTTTCATCGTAACGGGAAGGGTGGTGCTCCCTGGTGGCGCCTGTTTCTCTGTTGCGTCTCGGCGGCTGAGCTCGCTCAGGGCCGTGGCGGCGGCTTGATGATGGCGTACTTCGTGGAGAGCTTCTGGGTAGGGAAGTGCCGCGGGCCGGTTCCTCCGTGTCGCGAATCGGACAGGGAGGGCGATGCTGCGGTACAACGCAGTGCAGAGCAGCCGGCGTACTTTTCGCAGGAGCAACCTCAACTCTTACGTCACCTTGGGGACTGGACTTGGGCCTTGCCGCGGGGAGTGCGGTGGAGGGATGGGGGTTGCTGTTCTCTCCGCGGCCCTCTCTGCCTCCTTCGCCTGCCGCGCCTAGCCTCTCCTCGGCCAGGCTGGGCCGTGGGGGAAGCGCTCTGCCCCGCGCAGTGCTCAGGGGCCCATTAGGGATAAACGATGGGGGAGAGGGTTTGCTGTTCCAAGGGATGTGCAGATACGAGCAAGACAGCATTCGCTAGGGGGTTTTAACACTTGCAGCCACTGGTGCGTAGATGGGGCTTCTACTGCAGTCTGATCTCTCTTCGTTGTCTCCCGTACAATGCAGTTGTTTGGGGGAATGGCATTAACCGTAACAATTTACACAGTTCTTTCACGTCAAAACAAAACTGCATCTCGGAAGTTTATACTTCTCTACCGACAACTCAGTTCTATCTGCATGACAGAAGGTACAGTCTGAACAGCAGCCAGCTAAAACTACACTTTCCCGTATGTTTTAGAAACATAATTTGTCAGTAATTTCTGCGCAAATATTTATATTTTTGATTGGATAGTTATACATGGAGGAAAAACTTAAAATCTGGATTTGGATTATTGATCCTTGCATGAAATGAAACTTGCTTTCATTGTGACTGTAGCTGGTTTGAAACATTAAATTAAGTGTTCTTGTAAGTAATTTCCATTATACATAGCTAGGTTTTGTCATTTTGAGTACACTTATACTGGTACAGTATTCATTATCTTTGACTTACTGTTTTCTTAGCATTACTTGGGAAGTATTGCATAAGCTTTGACATAAATTTGATTTTTAATTTTTTTTTAGGCTGACTTGTGCAGGCACACTTGTTAATTGTGAATCTATTAAAATGCTTCAGGCCAACCAAAATAAACCACTTCTAAGCCAGTCAGTATAATTGTTTTAGTTTTTGTAAGTTCTATATATAGCTGAGATTGGTCTCTCTAATGCTGTACATGGTAAGTCTGAAAATTCTGGGATATAAAAATATGTGGTTAAATTGTTTTTGATTAATTATTTTTATCTTTTTAATTGCTGGTGTTACCTGTAGATTTTTGAGAAATGATTGAGAAGAAGATTCCTTTCTTTTCAAGTTCTTTTGTAACATGTGGTTGTGTCCAGGGTTAATTATTGTGAAGATGCTCACTCTAATAAGACACATTCTCATATGCACTTATGTGATATGAGTGATAATGAAACTTGTCATGTTTCCACCTGGAGTTCCATTCACATGTTTACACAGTGCTACTGTTCTGCTTGGCACACAGTTGGATGCTCTGTTTCAAGAGAGCTGTTGTGCAATATTTGCTCAGTCTCTTCCCTTTGTGTGTGTATTTAGTGTGAGTTGGCAACTTTTCATATTTTTGTTCAAAATAAATATTTTAAATTATCTAGATATAGATAAAATATCTGTTCTTCATATGCATAGAATTTCTCTGGAGATGATTTTCATTTAAATTATTTAAGCTGGAAGAAGAAAATTGAAATTCCCGGGTTGCTTTTGTGTTCAAACTCAAAACTTTCAGAATTGAAGATATGTTGCCAGTATAAACATCAGGTGACTATTTTTTTTTTAAATTTTTGATGCTCTCAATTTTATGTAGCTGTTTCAGACACTTGGTCATGGAAAATTACTGTTAGCTAGCTTTCAAAAATATAACACCATAATATTAATCAGAGGAGTATTTTCATGTATGCAGGGACAATTAAGTAATTGCCTAGGTGGAATGTATGAAACACATTACTTATTTGAAACTGCAGCAAGCAGCAACAGTTTTAAACAAAATGACAGTGATATTTATCAGAGCATATAAAATAAGTTTAAATTTACTTGGAGTTAGATGAATGAAAATAAGTTGACAATACAAATGAACAAACAATAATGACTAGTATGTGTCTTTCTGTGTTTGTGGGTAAAGAGAAGATTGGTTTTGGTTGATATTTGAAACTTTAATTTTAGAATCACAGGAATGTACACCCAGTTTCTGTTAATCTGTTGCACTAAAATTTGTAAATAATTATTAAATAGTTATACTTAGTTAAAACAAATACTTTATTTCACCTATGTGAGAGAGTCGTGCATATTGGTGCAACTCTGGAACAACTCTAGAATTTTCTTGATACGGACAAACTTTTTCTTCCAAAAGGGCTTCTATGCCATTATAACTTATCTATATTAGTATTCTTGCATGCATGATCTGTTGGCCAGGGGTGTGTGGTTTTTATTTTTCATTCTGCTATCTGAAAGAATAGTATGGGTAGTACTTTTAAGTGTAAATCTAGCTGTAGGACAGCTTCTCTGGAGCTGACCAAAGCAAGAGTCAAAGGATACAAATTTTTCAATTCTCACCCCAGAAATTGAAGCAAGCAGCTATTTCCCACATACATTCTTTTCTAGGCTTTTCCTATTTAGAGTTTATCTAACAAGAGGGGATGGGTTTTTCATCATATTTCATTGATATATCATGTTTGCTGTAGGCAGTTGTAAGGTTTAACTAGGATTTGGAAACTTAATTAGGAGATTATCTAGGTTTCATTTTATGACAATTTGAAGTAAATTAGGAACCTAAACTTTTCGTGGTTGATTACCACTTCAAAATGTTGCAGTTAGAATACTTGTCTGCCTGTTTCCTGGAGAATAAGTTGTGGGCTTGGTAGGCTATTTTAAAAAGAGGATTAAGCAGGTTATTACTTAAATTATTTATAATCAAAAGTATAGTTTTTTTCTCAGTCTGTGATTTATTCAGTGTAATTTGCTTATATGGTCATGTTTAAAGGGTTGAATAAAGATGATTGTGAATGTTTAACCACTGCTAATGCACATTATAAAAGCATAGGTTGAAATTATGGTAATTCAATTATTGTCAAATGTTTCTTTACTTGCTGAACTGTCTGAACTTCTCTCATCAAGCTTTTGCAGTTTGACCAAAGACCAAGGGCCACAAACCTGATAAGAGAGCTGGAGCCACCTCTGTTATGGACACAGGCTGAGAGTTGGGGCTGTTCAGCCTAGAGAAGAGATGGCTCTGGGGAGACCTTAGGGAAGTCTTTCAGTGCCTAAAGGGGCTCCAAGAGAGCTGGAGAGGGACTTTTCACAAAGGCCTGGATTGACAGAACAAGGGGGAATAGCTTCACACTGACAGAGGGGCAGGGTTAGATTAGATATTAGGAAGAAATCCTTTACTGTGAACCCTGGCACAGGTTGCCCAAAGAAGCTGTGGATGCCCCATCCCTGGAAGTATTCAAAGCCAGGTTGGATGGGGCTCTGAGCAGCCTGGTCTAATGGAAGGTGTCCCTGCCCATGGCAAGGAGTTAGAATTAGATGATCTTCAAGGTCCCTTTCAACCCAAACCATTCTGTGATTTAATGAAAATAAAAGTGTGTTTGAGACCTGCATGTTCCTTTTATTGTTTCATCTACTCCGGTTTTTTCTATGCAATCAGTATTTGCAGCTGTCCTCTTCTTGCTTCTCACACTAGCTCAATAAGTAGTATGTATCTAACCACTCATGGGACTTATAGAATCACATTAATAGTTGAGAAACAACTCTTTACATTGGGTAAAAAGAGGGTGCTATAATAGAGAGTATTTGCTTTTTACACTAAAAGATGTTAATGTTGAATGGTTTTGGTCTCAAGTACACTGAGCTTCCACTTATACAATTAAATTAGAAACATGGGGAATAAATACTGCTACAGATTGCCCAGAAATTTCTGGCTATTTTATCAAATATAAGTTTTAAATCCAGAATCATCTTTTATATGCAACACTAACTTATTCTTAAAATTTTCCAAAATCTTTTAAGTAGCTAAGTAAAACAAAGTTTCTGTAATCTGTTTCCTGTTACATGTAAGTCGTGGAAATATTGAATTCTGACTTCACAGTTGCTGACACAGTTACTTTCATTTCCATGAGATTATTGCAGCTAGTTCTTAATGGAGGAAAATGGAAGGACTGTCTGCCCCCTTTCCATGACAATTTATTTTGTATGCCAAGTTGGTCAGTAATGTCTCATTGTAGGTTTATGCAAGTGAAGTGTTTACTTGTATTTGAAATAATTTCCTCTTATGATTTACTGTCAGGAGATGTCTACTATATTTACAGAAGAGCTCTCTTATAGCAGTGTAAAAGGGGAAACCTCAGTAGGAACACTAGCTTCTGAAGAGAGTTTTGTTAGCTCTAGGGAAAAAAGAGAAAATTGCTAATGAACTTCAAAGTAATTATATGGAACCTATATGGGGAAGGAACTGGTTACTTTTTGCATCTTCACACAGATTTACAGTTGTTTTCTGTTGAGTAATGATAAGATCATCCTCAGCAGATGGCATTTTCCTCCTGAAATTACATCCAAAATGTTCTTTCAAACTGATGTGGACATCTGTTGTATATAACCTGATATTATAAATTATAAAAGAGATTTCTCTTTCTCTAAGATCCAACTTTAGAAGGATCTGCATGTGACTTCTCTGTGTGTCTGTCATAGCAGTGGATGGTAACTGCTTCTGAATGGAAGGTATCTCTGCTATCTGCTGCATTTATTGTTAAGAAAATTTCACAACTGGCTTGTGCAGACTGAGGAGAGAGGCTAGCATGGAAAGTATAGAATTACAAGAGTAATTATTCACGCACATGAGGTGTCCCATTCAGATTGGGGCACTCTGAATGCGGTTTTACACAGAGTTCTTATATCTTTCAAATGTTTAGGTACATTACGATTACAATTTGACCAATCACTACTTAACATGCTGCTGTTTTGCAAAGCAACTCTAATTAAATGGCATCATCATCCACCTGCTTCTTTCTTGATCTAGAAGTCCCTGGAGTTGGTCTACTACAGTTACTTATCTCTGATGCCAGATAAGGGGCGGGTTTCATAGAGATGTTGGAGGGGCTGGGATTGCTATCATGATCTGGGTAGTCCAGGGGCTACCCTTTATTCTTGATGGTGGGGGCTGTCATCCTCCTCCTTGCAATGAGCTGAGGCCTTTAAGTAATGCTTACTTAACTGTGACTGTGCAGTATACAATGTAAACTATATATATATCTTAAGAAATTTCATACAATTTCATCCTATAAAGACTAATTGGTGTAATAGTTAGGGAAATTTTTCCTAACGTTATTTATTTTTAAGTAGGATGGTACTGGACTTTTTGTGACCCTAGTTATTACTGTTGCTATCAGGAAGAAGCAGATAAAAACAAGTAATGAAGAAAAGTTAGCTAGACCTAAAACTTGTGCGTACAGAATTTCATACAATGTGTATAGGGAGGGGTAGTGTCAAGGAAAAACGACCAAAATGGAAACAGTGGTGATGGCTGATGTGCATGTAAATGATAGATTACTTGTTTTTTGTAACTTAAACTACCTTTCTTTCCTCTTAGCTGCAGCATGCATCTCTGTCTTTATCCTAAATAGAGTCTTAACTCTCCTGCTCAGTGTACAAATTGTTTGAGCTACTTTTCATGAAATTAACTACTAAATGATGTAGTTGTGGATAGGCCATATGGCAGAAAAATGTATGCTCTCTACACTGGGATACCATACTTTGACATAGGTATCTATGTTTCCAAACATGAGTGGAAGATATTGTAATTTATAGAATTGTCATCAGGTTAATCATCAGTACTCCTGATCGTATAACTTGTAAATAACTGAACAGTTTTGAAATCTAGATGTTTGTACTCATAGGTGGAGCCTAATTTTGGTAAGGTAGGTTGCACTTGTGTCTTGGTTCCAGCCAGGACAGGATTAATTTTTGCAGTAGCCAGGAGGGGCATGGCCAGGACCCTGAGGTTATTCCATACCATCTCATCATTGCCAAGGGTTGGGGAGAAGGGAGTCTCTTCTGGTCCTGGCGGTGTGGCTGCGGTCAGGACAGGTTGGGCTCTGTGGTAAGAATTTTGCATGTGAATCACTCTGTCTCTTTTGTATACTTTTGTTAATATCGTTACAGTTACTGTTAATTTTTTTTTTTAATCTCATTGCTGTTTCCAGTAAATTGCTCTTATCTCAACCTGTGCTCTTTACCTTTTGTGCCTCCAGTTCTCTTCAGCCACCCATAGGGGAGGAAGCAAGTGGCAGCTNATGGCCAGGACCCTGAGGTTATTCCATACCATCTCATCATTGCCAAGGGTTGGGGAGAAGGGAGTCTCTTCTGGTCCTGGCGGTGTGGCTGCGGTCAGGACAGGTTGGGCTCTGTGGTAAGAATTTTGCATGTGAATCACTCTGTCTCTTTTGTATACTTTTGTTAATATCGTTACAGTTACTGTTAATTTTTTTTTTTAATCTCATTGCTGTTTCCAGTAAATTGCTCTTATCTCAACCTGTGCTCTTTACCTTTTGTGCCTCCAGTTCTCTTCAGCCACCCATAGGGGAGGAAGCAAGTGGCAGCTTGGTTTGGAGAGTCTCAGTGGGAGCACTAAATTGGGGAGTACCATTCCTAAACCAGAACAACTCGACATATTTACAGTGTAAAATGTCTTTTAGCTTTGCTAGGCTTAAGCCACATAAGCCCTCAAATCTGGGAGTCTGTTTAGGACTTGCTGATTTGTTTAAAGCTTAATATGTTTTTCACATAGCCTTATAGCCTCTGATAACTGTTGATAATGTATAAAAGGTGTGGCTTTCAGGGGACTTCTTTAATTGAGGAAAGTATCTGGTTTCTTTCTTGTGCTTTCTGCTATTCAATGTGAAGTCAAGAACAAGCATAGGACTGATTTGAAAACTTCATTTAAGTGGAAAAATTGTTTGTTTGCAGTAATCTTCAGTTACTGTGTTTGTATGGCATCACATTTGTTATCATTAACTACTCCAAACACTTTATTGACCTGTTGTGATTAGACTGGTACTTGGAATAGTAAGACTACATTAAAAAAAACTTACATTTCCTACTAGTTGGTGTTCTTATCCTTCTTTTATTTTTCAAACATATAAAAGCCTTGCTCTGTAGATAGTTGTTACGAACGATTGTTTGAGATCACTTAAAAAATCATCAGCAAGGGTATCAGAAAAAGTCAGATTTAATATTAAGTGACAGCATGACAAAGTTCTTTGGCAAGATTCACTCTACTAACAAGACAGTTAAGGCACACCAAGGAAAACCAAGTAACAACCAAACCAAATAAAATCCAGGCAGTCAAAACAGAAATGAACCAAGAACTAAGGTGTGTGTGACAAAAGGATAGCGAGAGCAAGGATAAAAAGAAATGCAGCTTAAAAGCTTAACAGCACTCAACAGTACTTTAACTTACCTTATACCTTAAGCCTAACAATTCAACAAAGAAACAACACTTAACTTATACCTAATTTAACTTGTAACTTAATTTATAACTTCACCTTAACAATTTAACAGAGGAATAACACTTAACAACATTTAACCTAACTTATAACTTCGAAGTTATACTTAGCAAAAGAACAACACTTAGCAGCATTTAAGTAAGGTTAAGTCATAAGTCACAAGCTTACTTAAAGGCCTAACTTACTTTGATATCCAAGGTACTTAAACATGTAAGAAAGCAGCATTTCTCCCAGATTTGCTATGTATATGTGCATGTGCATGCACACAGAGACAGAGTCAGTGCAAGCAAGGTACCTGTGAAAAATTCCCTTCTGAAGTCAGTGAAATACTTTGGATGCTTCATCCTGGCCACAGTTTGGGTTGGTACTTTCAGACAAAGTGTGAAACCAGGAATGTTATGGCATTTGGACAAGAAAAATATTTTCCAAGGCTGGTCATAAGGAAAACAGGAGCTGGTTAGACAGCAGCAGTTCCTCAGAGCAGACAGTGTTTCTGATAAGCTTGGGAAGAGCTAAGCCCAGGTACTGTTTTTTGAGCCCAAGGCCTAGCGAGCATTTCTCAGATCACAGTGCAGCCTGGAAAGGTGGGGAGGGGAAATGCACCACCACAACCTACCCTGTGACTACAGTCAACTTCTCTTCCTCCACAGAGTGGCGGTGTGGTTGCCTCTTGCCTCTGTGCCTATAAACAGAGATTTATTTATGCTCCAATTATAAAGTGATGGAAATTTTCAATCAGGTTACCTTTTAATGACTTCTTTGAATGTGGTGGAACAATATTATATTTGTGAGGAGGTCTGTATGAGAGTGTTACCTGCCTAGCTAATATCCACACTAACATAAAGGACAATATTTAACAATGAGCATAATAAGACAAAAATAAGCAAGATTACAATAGGATGCAATATTAGATCTAGAATCCCTCTTGTGGTTAGTGACCACTTTGTCAGGAAAATTAATCCACAAACACCAGAAGTTTATGTCCAAAAGGGAGACAGAGGAGTCCTGTTACTTTATTCAAATAAAGGGAGAGGCTATGGGCATTTCCCATGGGGTCTCTCAAATTGCTAGA
>VZTR01027407.1:182491-219138 GCA_013400775.1 Chaetops frenatus | reverse complement strand
CCTACATACTACAAGTGAAATGTTTCAGCTTCTCACAATTACCCACTACTTCTGCTGTAGTCCCAAATCTGTGATTAATCATTTCAATCGGTCCAAATACATCTTTCTGGGGTGGTGTGGTTTTTTTTTTTTCTTTTTTTTTTTTTTTTTTTTTTTTTTTTTTTTTTTTTTTTTTTTTTTTTTTTTTTTTTTTTTTTTTTNTTTGTTTGTTTGTTTTTTTGGTATTGTTTTTAATAAGATAAATGAAATTTTGTAACAAAGCATAGAGTTTTGAACAGTGCTCCCATGCACAGATGGCTGTTACAGATGACTGTTAAATTCTCCCCCAGTTGTGGGGTCAGTGAGGATTCAGGCTGTGCATGTTGGCCCCTGCACTTAGAGTTCTGAAGTAAGTGAAGCAGCAAGTCTCTGCTCCAGAACTGTGTTGACAGCACGTGCTGAAAGAGGATCTGTTTTGACGTGTGAGGTCTGAGTGATTCAGAAGGCCAAGCAGCTCTCAGACATCCAGGAAGATGAAGAGGATGCAGTAAAAGACCTGGTATCTGATGAAAATCACTGTAATATATTTTTCAGGGGAATTTTTGGCTGCTGACTATGGAAGGGGCTTTTTGCTATGGTGGTTTATCATTTTGAGGAACTTGTCACACAGGAATGGGGAAATGGCATTGCACTGGCTGCTGAGTACAATAACAAAGGCCCTGCTCCTGTGTAGCTGTGGTAGGACCTGCCGAGCTGGAGAACAGAGTACCACTCTGTAAAGATAATGGAGAGCACAGATAAGCCCTGTGATCCCATTAGGGCCTTTCCATTCCTTGCACCAGGGTACTTACCAGCCACACACCCCTTTTGCAGAGAGCCAAGACTGAACTTATTTTGCTCTTTCAGCTGGCATGGACACACTTCCTTGGAATAATTTAAGCCACTGAATACCAAGTGTATCATCTGGCTGAATATTTCATTATAGCCCCACCCAAGTTACACAACTCTGAACATAACCTTTTGTTTTGTAAGGAGAACTACCACCAACTGAATTGCCTGGAGTTTCACAACAAGGACTTTACATTTGCATAGTTTTCCCCATAATCCGTCCTGCATAATCAGGAACTCTACTCTTGTCATAGTAAATATGGCAATGTTTCTGTTCCATCAGAACCTCTTACAGGCTAAAAAAATCAATACACTACTTTTCTTAATAAATTTGGAAAGCATGGGAATTTTGACTTGCCTTAGTGATCTTGAAATCAATGTAGCACATGCATAGCTGTTCCTTAAAATCATGTTTATTTCTTTTGTAGTCTAATTGCAAGTTTGTCCTGCATCAATAGGGAATTTATAAAGGAAAAACTGACTTTTTTCTTCCTTTTGGACAACCATTGCTACTGTCCCCAGATGAAAATAAGTTTCTCCAGGGAATTAATTATCAAAATTATCTTCAATATACTTCCGTGATTCATTTCTACTGCACAGCTGTTACAGAGAAGTATCAGCTGATGTGAGTGCATCGTTTTCTTGTTTTTTTCAGCTAAGATTTTGAAGCAATTCTAAAATATAGATGATATCTTTATTTTGTTAACAAAGTACAGTAGTGCTTTGTCTGCAAATACAGAACTAGGAAAAGTCAGAGAGGAGTTTTGGGTGGTGGGTGGTGTGGTGGTGATGAAGCACACTGAAAGGAATAACACCATAAAGGGTTGAAACTGGGAAAGCTCTCTGAACTGCATGGCATAATATAAAAATTATGTAATGGTAGAGAAATACAAAAATATTAATGAAGAGTGTCTGAAAGCTGCCAATCTTTTCATGTTACTGCTTTTTTAGACATAGTTACATAGTTACATGCTTTTGTTGTGATACCAGAATGTAATTCAAAGAGGCTGCAGAGAGTGGCTGATTAAGGCTATAGCATCCTTCTTGCTGTCAATTAAATATTTTGCCTATGAGAAGCCAAGATTTTAATATATGGAATACAAAGTAAAAAAAATAATAATGGAATATAGGAAAGGTTTTGGAGAAACAAAACAAAAGCCATCTCCTCTGTTATGCTCTTCCTCTCAGTAGTTAACACTGGATATCTCACAACAAGACAAAAAAAAAAAAAAAAAAAGAGAGAAGCAACTTCTTCCAAGACATAAATAGACTAATAATCTCTTCATTTTTATACTATAGTGGTTTACTTAAAATCCAGTTATTTAGGTCAACATGATGTAGGCAGCGGTATGAGTAAAATGAAAATAAATTTTAATTTGCTGTTTGATATCCCGAGTCAACAAATGTGATAAAAATACTTGTGAGTCAGAAGTTGTGTAAGCAACCAAAATAGTTGAGACATCTTTCTCCCGATTGCTTATAGGAGAGGTATTTGCTGTTCTGGTAACTGGAGTGCAACATTAACATATTGGGCAGCAGATTTAACACAAACAAAGGAAGAAGTTTTTCTTTTGACAGATAATTACTGATGGAACTTAGTGCCACAGGATGTTGTGGAGCTCAGAAACAGCTTAAAAAGAGTTAGAAAATTTTGCTGGGAATACATAATCAGTAACTTTTTGATAATAAAGTCCACTTGTACACTCAGAAATTCCTTGAACGGCTGAAAAATAGTATAGAAAGTGGCAAACTGTCAGACTATACTTTCTGTGGTGTAATATCTTTAATGCTGTGGCATTTGCTTGAGTTCACTGGTGGAAAAATTATTCTGGGCTAGATGGACTTTTGGTTTGACACAGTGTGGTAAAGAGTTTTTGTGCTCCTGTTAAGAAGTGAGAGAATACAGAGACGAAAAATCCCATCAGACTGGCAATATTGTTTGGCCCAAGTTTATAGAACTTAAAAGTCTCCAAGTTATGAGCTGAAGTATTTTGTCAGCCTTCTTGGTTTGGATTTAGGAGGATTTGATGCCTTCCTACCTCTAACAGCAGCTTTATGAGTAATTGGTAGATGTATTTCATCTTTGTATCTCAGCCTCTCTATATCTTATGANTGTTATTACATTAGTGTTAACTGTTTTCAGTATTTAACTTTTGGTAAAATTCAAGCTTGTCTAGAAAATTATAATTTATTTTGATCTTTAAACCCACCATATATTCACACTTTATTTTAGTGCCTGCACTGAATTGCTGCGATGGTATCTGTAGAAATGTGGACCATAAAGGCACCCAGGCACCTCTATTTTCTGTAATCTGGTTGAGTTTTACCTTATATCTAATATGTAAGTTTTCCTGTCGCTTCTGTGAAAGGTGTTACTGTCACCGTGGCTGGGGGAGCCGGCGCTGCCCGGCTGGAATCCTCGCTCTCTCCGGGAAGGTCGGGGCAGCAGCACCCTCTGCTGGGACCGGGATCGGAGCCACGAAAACCTCGGCCGGGGACTTTCTTCCTTAAAGGTGGGTGATTTCACTTCCGTGCATTCCTCTTCTCTGTCTGTTATAGAAATAGGGAATTCTGCGTCCTTTCCCACCACTTAAAATAGAGCCGGAGCAGTGTGTGCCTAATTGGGCGTCACGGGCTTCTGGGTTGCGTCCCTGCTACACGCTCAGGTTTTTCTGCTTTTCTGTAGGAAGACTCAGAGAAAGAAGCAACAAACATCAGAGAAATAAGGAGTGAAAGACTGAATTAGAGGCTACTGCTATCTTTTTCTAAGCATCTTTTGGAAATTATATGAAAATATTTTCCCACATTAAAAGAAAATCAAACAACATAGAAATGAGTCCGAGAGGTTATTTGTCTGTATAATACCAAACACTTTGGCTTTACATGGGGGTTTATAAAAATGAATGCGGACCCACCTGAAGCAGAGATAAAGCTCTTAAGAATACTAAAGAAATTATTTAATTAAAAATGGGAATTGTAAAGACACAGTAAGCCTTACAAGTGCCATGTTTTTTGGCAATTAGTGTTTTCTGAGCTGCAGAGCTTAAAACAGTGAAGTGTGATGTAACTCAGGGTATAAGAAACCAAGCTCTAATGCAAGCACAATTTGATTTTCTTAGTAATCAGAGAAATCATGGAGATCTTACCATCTCCATGGTAAGAGCCCCAAGAAGAGCTCAAAGACTAGTGTCACCTCAGAATGCTTTTTTTACCGACATGGTGTAGCAGTTTGTTTTGGAGGAAGAGTAAGTGTCAACCACGACAGCCAGAAGAAGGGAGGAGAAGAGGGAATCAAGATTAAAGACTTAATGATGAGTTCTCAGTCGTGGCAGAGATGCCTCTCTTGTGGTGTCCAGAGGTCAGACCTGTGGCTGGAATGAGGAATGAAGATAAATGCTGTGGCTGAAGAGGAAAGTATTAAGTGGAAAAGGAGTGGGAAATTGCGATGTGAAAAGTGATGGATCAATGTCTTAAAATGGCTTTTAAGCAGCCTTTATTTGTGACAAAGTACCAGATCTTATGTGATGAAGTGAGATGTTGCCAGAAAACCTTTTTTTCAGGGACTGACAGATGCTGAATCCCCACAGCTTCTAGTGGCTTTGGCAGGACTTTGAGTCTTCAGTATCTGAAAGTCAGTTAAAAACCATGTTCTTAGTCCCAAAATACCTTGAGAAGAGGAAATAAGTTCTTCAAAACTGAGGATTGACAGAAAAATGGTAAGTATAGCTTTTTAAAATCTGAGAAATAATGTTTAGACTAGGCTTGAATATAATTTATTAGCACTGTGGAAAAGACAAAAAACCCAAAGACATCATATGTGCAGAATGGTGAGCCTGACATAAACAGCAGGAGTTAAACAAGTGTTAAAGGAGGAAAGTCCAAGTGTTGAAAAAATTAATTAGGGGCCAGACATGGTTTGAAACCAGAACAATGCAAACTATTGTGTGAAGAAAAGAAAAACAAATGCATCAAGAAAAGCAAGTTAAGTAGAAACACAGGTATTGGATAAGGTTCACAAAATATCACCAAATAATTACAAAAGTATTCACACTAGCGATTACTACAGCCTAGTGAGAAAAAAAAAATCAAAACCAAACACAGCTATCTGTCAACCAAAAAAATTCTCCAAAACAAACAACAAAAGACCCCAACCAACCAACAAATCAACCAATCAACCAAAAATCCTAATTAATTTTAAAAAACTGCAATGGTTTGCAGAACTTAAGTTAGTGAGGAAGAAAAATAGTTAACAGGACAATCTAAATAATGTTTTATCATTCAAATTTTCTGAAATATCTCTTGGAGTGCATTTGTTGTTTCTGTTTCTTCTGGAAATAATTTCAGATAATTGTACTAGTCTGATCTCTAAAAAGGCCTTTTGGATTGCTGGTAACATGGCTGTTTGAGTTGGATTGGAATATTCTATATAAATGCAGTTTCTGAAAAAAATGCATTGAAAGGAAGGAAAATGAATTTCCAATTCTGATGCTATTTATTCTAAACCCATTAAAAAACTTTCTGCAAATTATGATACAACACCTGAGGGAGCTGTGTCTGGAATGCTTCATTTGCCTTTGGAAGGATGTTCCAAAGCTGGGAAGGAGAGAACTTCAACCAGGGACACCTTTTTCATCTTGATTATGTGTTTAATATAAAAGCCCCAAAATGTCACAGTGTTTCATAGAACAGGTGGCTGGTTATTTATCTCCACTAAGCTACAGATCATTTATCATGAGGCATAAATTTTCTTTGTCTCTCTCTTTTTAATAAATATGATCTCCAAAGATTCAGAACTACACATCATTTTCAGACACACTGTGGGTTTTTTTGGCAATAAAAATGTTGCCATTTCTTTCTACAGAGTGTTTTATTATTTCAGCAGATGAGAACAGAAGAGATCATCCTGACAGAGCATACAGCTGCAGAAACTCTGTAACCTGCCCCTGCTGCTGGGAGAGCTGTGACTCGCCAGAGTTTCTGTATGTCTGGGTCACCCAAAAGAGAAATGCTCTGGGTGTTTCAGACATGAACTCCAAAACCTCTGACCATTCTTGAAGCAATTCTCCAGCTTAGCTACCACAGCACTGCTGTCGATGGGACTGATGGAAAGCTGAATACATTCTGGGATGAGCAATTTTGTTGGGCTAGTAGCATAATCCATGGGGCAAGTCATCTCAGAAGCTGGAAGCAAACAGAGATGTTAATTTAATCAGATTTGCTTATGCTGAGTGCTCTGGGGGTCCCTGGTCATAATACAAAGTGTCTGAGTGCCATTCACAGCCTTTTAGAAGTTGCAATGGTAAGGCCAAATGGATTCAACTAAAGCAGATGTCATATGCCCCATCCTGCCCCCAACATTATTGTCATTTCAAAGGTTTTGCCAATTGAGCATATTGTATTTATTTTTGCCACCATAGATTATTAACTAGTATGAAAGCTTAATATTACTGACACACAAGGCCTCCTGCTGAAAGAGGTACCAGGAACTATTTTTCTCCTGGGATAGTCAGATAAAATCTGGGAAGTGACAAAATAATTACATCATTCTTATGCTAAAGGCACATAACTTTGTGTTTGAAAGCACCAGGATTGTTGATCTACAGAACATAGGAAAGGGTACAAGGAAGCTTTAAAGGAAACCTTCAGATGGTCCATACAAAAGATACAGATGATCGAAGAGTATCAATCTCTTAAATTTTCTTGTGTCAGGGAATTGTCCTTGCTAGTCAAGAAAGTTGTGATTCCTGTATCATTGTCAGAACACCTCCCAGCCCATACCAACTTCTCAAAGTATGCATGTTATGGAGAGAAGAGAAGGAGCTTCCTATAATGTCATTGCTCTGACAACAAGCCCTTTCATTTATGCAAATTTAAAGGAATGAGATATGACCAGGAAACAGAAACTAATTAAGATGTGTAACTAATATGTGGAGCTTGTGTAGTACCCAGCTGATGCATTTCCAGATTCTGTACAGACTGAAATAAAAGCTCTTGGTCATCAGTGAGCTCTATTGCCCAGGTATTAAGAGATTTAGAGCTTGAACCTCTGTCTGTGCTGTCTGTCCATGTTGTGCCATCATTAATTCTGGGCAGTTGTGAAGATAGGAGAGTTCACTTGCCTTAACCAATCCATCATGTTTTGTTTGATCTGGTGAGTGGGGGTGGGAAACCCTACTTTTTGTAGAGAAGATCTCTTATCTGAGGTTATTGCTATTCTGAGCCTATGCCAAGCCTGTTA
This sequence comes from Chaetops frenatus, assembly GCA_013400775.1. Classification (NCBI taxonomy): domain Eukaryota; kingdom Metazoa; phylum Chordata; class Aves; order Passeriformes; family Picathartidae; genus Chaetops; species Chaetops frenatus. Next base: position 212,033 of record VZTR01027407.1, on the reverse strand, counting down.
GAGTGGCACAGATATTCGTTCTCTTTCTTCCCCTGTATTTCTTTTGCTGTTTCTTGGCCAGACTCCAAAAACAAAAAGACAGTTAGAGCAAAATGTTTTTCCAAGAGCTGTGACTTGAAGGGAGAAGATAATATTAATTATCTTGAGCAGTATCGTGGGTTACCTCAGGGGGGTTGCAGAGAGGAGTAGCAGGCTCCTAGAAGAGACTTGTACAGTGTAGCTTGTGCAGTGTGAGACAATGAAAACAGGCTACAGTTACTGACTACAGGTTAAAACCTCACATTGCCCTGGGACAAACGCACTCCTGCAAGAAATAAAATATTATTAGTAAATTTTTGATTGTTTTAAACACTTTCAGACAAAGTTGTGGACTGTTTCACTCCTTTGTCCTGAACAACGTGAACTGATGATGATGATGATGTCAAGGTCTCTTTAAACGAAAAACACTGTTTAACAGGTCAGCCAGGAGACCTAAGTTCAAGTTCCTCCCTTTTGCAGACTGTTGTTTACACACTGAAAATATCCATGGCTGTTTGGTCTGCAGGATGCATCATTATACTGTGCCTCAAAGAATTGTGTTCTTGGTGAAAGCAAAAGGCAAATCTATACTGAAAAACCCAAACCATTTCTTCTTTAGGAAAATAACTGGTGTCATGGACTATCCTGATGCATACAGATTTGGATCGTTTATTTCTCTTTCAGATTCTTTCTTTATACTGCCCAGAATTTGCAGAATTCTCTCTCTCAACATCATGAAGATTTCTTCATTTCATGTTGACAACCATAGTTTTGGTAAGGTTTGTAAAAATTTTGTTACTTTTGGGAGGTCTGAGTTTGCTAGGCAGGTAGGGGATATAGCAGGGTACTGCTGCACAGTCCTTTAACTGTGCTGTTTTATCCAACCAATATGTCCTCTCCTTTTTTTTTTTTCATGTTAGACATAGACTTTGATCACTCTGTTACTGCTCTCACCCATGTTGAGCAATATCTTCCCCAATCAATTCTTGTTGTGGTTCATAAATATCAGTTCTGATTTCTTACAATCCTATCCGCGTCCTAAGAGTTCTAACTAAGGCTTTGCTTATCCATGGACACAAGGAATCTGCTCTTATTTATGAAGGCTTTGGATTTAGTTCCATTATTGCTTGTAACTCATCAGCTACCTCATAAAAGAGATCTCAAAAAAGCTTCTTGTTTTTGCTCTTTTGTATTTCTAGACCTGCTAGCTCGTTAGACCCACACCTACTCATCTCTGTATGGCCTCTGGTACTTCCTTTTTTTCCTCTCAGTTAGAGGAAGCTGCTTACTCTGGATTCTTTCAAGTGCTTCTCAGTCTTGCCTTTTGCTGCTCTGCTGGTCTGATTTGCCTGGGTGGCACACACTAACCCAGTGCTGGCCCTTGGAAGATACAACGTGGCAGCCAAACATCACCAGGGATGCTGTGTCTCATTTTACCAATCATCTTTTTTCTGTTTATAAAGGCAGCACTGTGCTCCTGAATGAGAAGCAAAAGAAGGTTCTCACTAAAAGAAAGATACCTGTAATTACAATACAGTAACATTATCATGTTGCTTAAATATTTTGGTTCTTTTGCAGCACTGGTAGATAACCCGTTTCATGAGCAGTGTGTATTACAATAGTATATTTTTCAAAATTTGTCTTTTTTTTCCATCCTTACCTAACTGTCCTTCAGAAAATCTGCCTAATGCACGAGCAGTGTATTGAAAAGTGCTAATTTACTGTCATAATACAGTTCTTCTCCTTAAATATTTTCCAGTGTTTAGTTCTTAGATCAGAGTTTCAGGAACCAGAACAATGAATCTATTAGATTATGTTGGTTTGTTTTGGTTGTTTTGTTTGTTTGTTTGAATTGCACTTGGCTTGGTTTAGAAAAGCCTTTTTTTCAAAATATAATCTCATGGGGTGGAACTTAGTTTCAGATGTCTTACATGTAGACTTGTTTGTCTGAGCAGCTCACTCAAAACTCCTTTAATACCTGTTAAAGAACATTGCACTTTCAGGGTGCTCTTTGTCTCATCTCACCCCAGCATGCACTTAAAACAGCTCAGAAAAATTGCATCCTTGGAGTGGTAATTCTCCCATGCTGACATCTCAAATTAGGTGGAGGAAAATTTGCTTATGATGTCACACCTTGAATCTATTAGAGTAACCTCTGCCTTTCCTTTAAGCAAAATCTTGTCATTCACAGACTGCTGTAGTAGTGAACAGTCTCTTATGCCACTTGTTTCTTGTCATTAGATTAACCAGGGAACATTTATTATTTTAATGTCTTCAGAAACCTGCACCGTCCAATACTTTATTGGATTTTGTGAGATCTTCCACAAGCTGCACGAAGGGGAGTTTGCATCTTGTCAATCAGCATCAGTAATTCCAAAGATCTGTATGCTGTACTTAAATGTCTGCATTCAGCAATGGCTCTTATCAGCTCTGTATGGTCAGACATCACAGCCAAAGGTGGCCTGGTGGCACAGTGCTGCTCCAAAAGCAGTCTCTGGTAATGACTTTTGAATGCATAAACACAACCCATTTCTCATGGCTGTCCTCAGAAGTGCTGTCACATTTTGGGTTTGCATTACTGCTGCTTTTACTCATTTCCAGTTCAGCACCTCCATAAAGTTGCCGTACTTTAGAATTGATGTGTTGCTTATGGTTTTCTTGTCCCTTTCAAAATCTCCTGTCCTTGGATGGCTCTACATTGACCATCATTTTTCCACAGGTATTATGAAGTAAATAGTACCAGAAATAGACTACTTGTAAAAGAATGTTGTTCATTTTTACTTTTGTGTATGTGTGTGTGTATTAGAGGTATGTCTGTGTGTTTTTCTGTTGGTTGGGGGTTTTTAAAAGACCATTCAGCCCTCTTATGCCCCTTCAAAGTTCTAATTATTCATATTTTCTTCTCTAGTTTTAAGTTTTATACAAGGGGCATGTGGCAAATAAAACTTCTGGATCTTCTGCCTGGATAGAGCCACATCAGTTTATCCTTTGGCAAGGAAAATGAATTAACTCTTTAATGTACTAGTGCAGCCTTTCACTGGGGCTACTGCATGCACATCTTGTAGAAAGCCTGCCTGCTCTGTTACAGCTGGAAGGTCATACAGTAATCTCTATTGAGTTGTACTTTAATAACAAATTAAACTTATCATTTTCTAACCCTTTTCTATAGAAAAGATACAGATGCATTTCTGATAAGGTAGATATTATGCCTTTTTTAGGAAAAGAGAAAGAGAAAAGCGATGGACATTAAGACTAGCAAAGGAGGGATGAGGGGTAGAGATGAATTCTGAGTCTTGGTCCAGTGGTTTATCTACTGGACCTCAATGCCTCCACAATATTTCATAATAATTTATAAGGTGTTTATGCTTAGTCATGACACAGGCACATATCACAGCTTAACTTTAAGAGATGTTCAGAGATGTCTGAACATCTCATAGAAGGGTAGATAAGGTGTTTTAAGCTTGTTTGCCTTATCATAAAAAGTATGCATGAATTTATTTATTTATTACTGGAGTAATTACTTAGTTGAAAGAAATGGTCTCTCTGTCATTCTTGCTTCCTGCTTTTTTAGAGGATATGTTTGTTTCAGTATCTGTTTAACTTCAGCAGTGATAGACAGATTATTGCCTGTCAGTTTTTGTTTGGGTTACACAGACTGCATTGTGTTCTGCACAGTTATCCTAACCTCACAGTTGGTAACAGATCATACATTAGATGCACTATTGCAAACACTCAGTTTCCCTTTCTAAGTGTTCTCAAAAGTACATAACGACCTTGTCTTTGTTAAGAAACCAGCCCAGCAAGAAGATGAGTTATGCCCCTGTTGCTCTCTCCTGTCAGATAGGGAATAAAGTTATCTGGTAACCATCCAGTGATTTTCTCTGTGGCTGCTCAGGGCACATATTTTCTCAAGCAGGCTTTTACCATATTGAATTGGGCAGATTTTGGTAGTGATTCATGCTATCTTTCTGTTCCCACAATACAGGACATGCAGCTTAACTAGGAAGCCTAACTCAGTAGGTGCAGAGCCATTAATAATTGTGGCAAAGAGGAGGAAGAGAAATCCCACAGAATATGGTATACAGAAATACAAAATAATGATTAAATAAACAAATAATAACTAATATGGTTCAAAAAGTGACCACTGAATGAGCTACCTACACCAGGTGGTAGAATGAGCTCCTTACACAGAAGGGTAGGTCAGTCCTAGGCAGTGATGAATGCAATACATATAGACTACTAAAACTCTTGCTTCAGGTTTGTAAAAGTATGAGATATAAAAGATGAGGCAGAGATCAGTTCTATGCAGCAAGTTTATTTCTGTAACTATGGAGATAATAAATGGAGAGACAGAATATTAGTTAGACTATAATATGTTCACACTATCGGTAATGAAGTAAATTGGAATATTATGCCACTGTGCTTCATCTCCACCTGAGACTGTCACCAGGGCGAATTAATTTTACAGTGTGATGCTAGTTTTGGGGACTTTTAAACATGAAATATTCTCTAAAGAAATGTTTGGATAAATTGAGCGCATATGAAGACATCTTCCCCAATGGCAGGACAGAGTGAGTTATTGCTGATGGAAAAAAAACGGTGGTGGCTGTTAGAGAGCTCAGTGTGGCAGGAGATTTCTGTGTTGGCATGGGAACTGCTTGCATTAGTGTTACATCTAAAGTGAAAAACCTCGCAACTTCGAAACAGCTTAGCAGAAGCCAAGGTGAGGGCAGTACAAAGCACTGAGTGCATGGGACATGCATTTATTTCACACAAAACACCTGCTGATATACCCAGAGGGCAGATGGTGGCTGTAACAGCTCTTCATTCCAGCTTCCAAAAGCATCAAGAGCAGTTCTGTGACTCAATGCATTGCAAGGTTCACCTTTTGAGTTTGTACTCTTTTTGTGCAATATGCTGATGTCTTAATGAAGGAATTAAAGACAATGAGACATGGCTGCATGGCTCACTGGAAGTCTGGATCAAAACATCTTTCTCATTCTTCTTGAAGTGGCTTGGATTCTTGCCTATCAGGGGAGCTTGTGTTCTGAATGCACCTTCAGAGAATGATGGAAAATGCTGCAGTGAAGCAATGGATCAGAGATTAATATTTTCAATTTATTATTATTTTTAGCAGAAAAAAACAGAGAACTTGAGATATCTGAGAGGAAGATAACCATGGCTGAATGAAATGGAAGTGCTCAGGAGTGTGCTGATTTAATTAATTGCATGATGAGTAATCCAGTAAGGATCAGACTTCACCAACTATGAAGCTTTACCATTTATTGCTTGCTCTACACTGACCATTGCCTCCACAATGATGATATCAGCTCTGTAAGGAATGTGCAGCCATTTCTGATCTGCTCTTCTGCCCTGTCCCATTTTTCTTTCTTAAGGGAATATAGTGATAATTTGAGGGAATTAGGTATACTGATTATTTTACTGCTACTGATGATTTTACTGTCAGAAGTGAATGGTATTCTCTTTTCTCAGAGTTACAACTCCTAGCTAAATTTAAAGCCAATAATTATCATCAATCTTTGCCAGCTACAACAGGCTGTTACAATAAAGAAACAAAAGAAACTCCCAGTCAGAAAAGTGACCTTCTTATTTAAGCCATGGGAACTTAATAATTCTTTTCACCGTCAATGTTAAAACAATAAAATAATTATGATGGTAAAATAATAAAGTAAGAGAAGATAATTTTCTGATACTCAACCTAAGGTCCTCAGGGTGTATTTGCACTGAAGTACATGTGAAGGAAAAATACTTTCTGCCTCTGGAAAGAGATAGAGAAAGAGACTCTCAAGGAATAGGAGAGTAGGAAGAAAAAAGAGTCAAAGGGACTCAGGAAGAGAAGAAGTCTTCAAAGACAGAGTATGTAAGGAAATATCTGTAATTTCTAATCAAAGAATTTGCAGGAGCCTATATAATTCATACCCCTGTTATGTGAACATGAATTTTTACAGTCCAGCTAGTGCTAAAATGAGAGAAAGATGTACATGGTACTATGACAGTGTACTTGATTTGGCTATGATTTTTAAGGTGAACTTCCTAAGAAAATAGAATAGTTTACCCTGGTAAAAAAGAATTAATTTAGAAAATTTGAACATGGTGTTTTGCAACATTACAGTTTTGAAAAACCAGGGACCAGCAGAATTTTTTCATTCTTTTAATGTGTTTGAACTGCTTTTGTTATAACATATGCTAATATTTCTGCCTTAAGAATTTTTCTTGTTATCTTGCAAACTTTTTATAAAGAATAACTAGTGTTCACTTTTCAGTTTAAGCAGGCTCACAATTAGAAGTTGACATATGAATTTTGGAGTTGGGGACTAGTTTGTGAAGTAATTAGGTGAAAGGTTGTAATTTGATAATGTTGCATTACAGTCTTTCACGAAAATAGGTGCAGAATACATCTTTTCGCTCAGAAGACCTGCAAATGTAACCCTGTCCACCAGAGGTCATCAAATACTAAGAAATTCCTTTTAAAAAGACCATTGCATCAAACTGAAAGAGCCCTCAGAATCTTTCAGTTTATTTTTTCCCTCAGTTTCTGCGAGTTCATTGTTACAAACACCAAATAGTGCCTGATAATATCTCAAGGCTAGAATTAAGCAGGGCAAAGCTGCTTGTTTTCTTGACTATATCCTGTGATCAAATGTCTCAGCTCCACATGCTGAAGGCTGCAGCTCAGCCCCTTCGATCTTCCTTGAGTGTGTGACAATATAAGGAGATTTGATTCATATAGGAGCTACTTGCTCTGTCTGATTAGATCATTTTCAGGAAATCCTGTTCTCTGCAGGAGGCAGGTAATGCGTGTGATTCAAAGCCGAGCCTTGTCGCCCTGTTTTTGAAAGCCTTCTGAAAAGTTTATATTCTCGAGTCAGATTTTCTCACACATTGTACTAAAAACACCAGCTTTGTTTACATTCCTTCTTGGAGAAGGGAAACTGATGGACTGGTCAATTAACCAGTCTGGTTGAGAGGTGGGATTTCATCTCCCAGTCCTCTCTCACTTTGCAAACCGTATAGCATTGTGTATCCATAACAAACAAGCTCTCTTTCGGGGGCCTCTGCTGTTCTCTTGAGAGTGGTGAGACCGTGTCGTGCTTCAGTGCCCTGTCCCTGCAGAGCCTGTCGGCTGCAGACAGGTGTGCACTGCCCAGGGTTCAGCTCTCACGCAGAGCGCGGCTGGCACCGACAGGGAACCCGGGGAGCCCCTGCGCGCCCGCGCAAACTCTGGTCAGACTGAAAAAAAACCTTATGGAAGCCATAAGGGGCTCTACTGAACTTTTGTTTCCACAACAGCTGCCTTCTGTTTCCAAACCAACAAAACAGGGGCTGCGAAGAGACCTGTCAAACAGCGCTCTCTCTGTCTTTTATGGTTGCCTTTCCCCTGTAGGAGAGAAAATTGCAATAAGCAGCAATGAGAAACAAGAACTTGGGTGACTGTTTTTTGTAGTTTTAATGGTGTTCAAACAAAAATACGTATGGCTGTAATTTTCTTACCCTCTTCATGAATAGTGGTTACAATAGCATTAGCAGGGCAATTTTTGGGTGCATTTTACTTAAATATCCTACTTTCTAAAGTGCTCTAACATATTTTTCTCAAGACAAACACATTTGTATTTGTGAAAGATCTTATATAGGACAAAAATATTGATTATTCAGGGTAGACACTAGGAAAACGAAAAGAAAACTTTAGATTTCTTTTCTTTATCATACATATACATTGAAAAATTAGAGTATTTAGACTCTGAAGTATCTACCTAGAAGATATTTAAGAGTATAAGATAAAGAAGAAAGGTATGCATCAGCAAGAGCTTCATGGCCTCAGAAAGAAGAAAATAATACATTTTAATATTTCTTATTTTTATTTTTTTTGTTGTTGGTAAAACTGATTTGAATAATGAAAAAAAAAAAAAGTCAATCAATTATTATAGCACTTGGAAATTAATAGGAAGTGGAACATAAAAGTACCTCTCTAGCTGAGTAAGGTGCCAAGAAATTAAAAATGCACAAGTTCTTTCATGGATCCAGTAGAGAAAAGGAAGAAAATACCTCCAGAGAACCAAGAGAATAAGAACCTTAGTGAACTGAATCCTGCCTTTGCATGTCACTTCAACTGAAACATATGGCAAAACTTTGGATGTGGAAATGCTCCAGTTCATTCATTTGCCTTATTAGATTACTAAAAATGGGAGTAGAATTCTATGCTTTGTATAACTAAGTATATACAGAGTCAAACCTTAAATTTAAATTTAAAATATTAAATAGAGGTGTTTTAATTAATATAGAATGCAAAAGCCTAAAACAATCACTTCCTATTTTCTGCACTATCGAGATGGCAATGGTGAGGAGTTTTGTCAGATATTATCTCTTTTTGCAGTGACAGATGGTGACAGCTAGAACTGTAAGGAATGCCTAAATGGCATAGCACAAACCTGTATGAGTAACAGAGTCAAATTTCAAAGCTTCCTTGGTCTCATCTGATCTGATAAAGCTTGGCACACACAGAAGAAAGCTGACCTTTTTATGTCTGATCAGCTGTCTCTCAGGGATGCCTAACATTAGTTGTCTTCTAGATATTTACCTAAGTCTCAAAAACCTGCTGTAAAGTATACTTGCTGAAGACTTTTGAGGACATGAGAACTGCAGAAGTCCCTTGGTTTGGGGTGAGGTATGAGCTGATGAGGGAATAAGGAAAAAAACCAAAAATAAAGGAAATTTTAAATTCCCCATTGTCATCCTTGCTTTTAAATAAATAGAATCAAAGTCCTGAAGGAGACAAAATTAAATTGAATGTTTGAAATCTGTCCTGTAGGTACCATCTGAGGGGCATGAGAACAGTCATACCTCAGGATTATTGTGCTGACCTGCTTTCTTAATGAAACTGTAAAATTATCACAGACAGAGAAGTCTGTAAGCCACCTCCAAAAGACAAAGCCATTGGGTAGCTGGAAAGATATGTAAGATCAAGTACTTTAAAGTTTCATTTATAAGTCAAAAGTTTTGATTTTTTCTGGAGCAGAAGTCTTCTTGCTCTCATCTTCAGTGCTAAAGCATCCAAACCCCCAGGAATGATTTAGTTGATCCACCTTATTTCTTGTTATCTTGGTCAGATATTATTTTACAACAGCAACCAAATCGACTCTTACCTCTTGTCCTTCCACTACACACCTCAAGGAATAAATGAATGTTTAGGCCACTAGAATATTTAAGCCACAAGGCTGTGATTCAAAGTGAGAATCAAAGTTGACGATAGGCCTAATGCAGCGATACTTGGTCTTGAATGTCTTTGGGTCAATTGAATTTTACATGGGAGGCTTAAAGTCTCTTTTTTTTTTCTCTTTTTAAAACTTTTTTTTTTTTTTAATTTTAGTGGAAAGTGTTTAAAAAGGCTTTATAGATAATCCTAAAACATTGAAAAAGCACAATGGTATACAGTTTTTAAATAATACTCAATTACTTTATCTACTAATTTTCTGCAGTTATACATTTCTTTATTATTAAAGTATATGGTTAAATTTAATTTTAAATATATTTCTTTTTAAACAGGGATAATCCTCTCTTTTGAAGTATGCAATCACTATTTCTATTATTTTTCGTGAAGCATTTTGCACATTAAAGAAAAACTGGTTTCCTTTTTAATTGTTTCTACTGGATCATGACTTGACTGTTGCTAACTTTGATGGGTTGGCTGGGGCTAGAAGGCACTTCTGGAGGTCACTACTCCCACTCCCTGCTCAGGGCAGGGTCAGCTGGGGCAGGTTGCTCAGGGCTGTGTCCAGGTGGGGTTTGACTCCAGTCACAAAATTGGAGACTCCACTGTCTCCCAGATCAGCCTGTGATTGACCACTCTTACAGTAATAGAGTCTTTCTACTATTTAAAAGCATTTCTCTTACTTCTGTTTGTGTCCACTGTCTCTAATAAAGGCATGCCTTTACTATTTACTGCTATGTATATAACCCGAAATAATAACAAGTTCTTTGAATATATAGATTTAGATTATTTTTCTTCCCCCCAATAAACCTGTTAAGAAGCTGATACTTATTGGAAAACCACATAATATGGCCTGATTTCTGTAAATCAGCCCCCAGGTTCCTTTTAGTGTTAGCAATGCAATTTACCAGTGTAAAGGAAATTTTAACTCCTTGAAGAACTTTTAAATTTTTCCCGAGTAGTATTCTGCATATTCTTTTGTGGTAGGATAGACTGCCTACAGTAACCAAATGAAAAGAAGTTGCAGCAACTTCCTGCACAAGACTGAAAGGCTGCAGAGTCCTGAGACATAGGTAATTAGCACTGGCTGTTTTAGACAGCTGTATATAAATGATAAAAAAAATAAAAATAATAAAGCTGCATGACCACTCCCAAAACTTTTTTAGGAAGTTCAGCAGTACAGAAGCATATATATCCAGTATGTTTATTTTTTTCTTAAGGAGAAGTCATATTTTCACTAAAATCTCCTTGAATTTGAAACAAAAAAAGATCTATTTATCTGATTATCAAAGCTGAAGTCCCTTGATAGATCAGATTCTACTGCACTACCAAAAGGAAACTTAGATAGAATATTGAAGAACTCAGATGTGGAGCTTTTTTTAATAGGTATTTATTTCACTGAAAAAAAAATCTTCCAAGAAAAGTATGGAGAAAGAAAAATCCTCATTATGTAAATTCAGCAGAAGACTTTTGCATCTGTACAAATGAAAATGATTTTTTGATGTTCAGTATTCAGCTAAATTTGAAAGAAAAGCTACAAACCAGTGCAGATTATGAAAATCCCTAACTATTCCAAATCTAAAAATCATTAGTTCAAGATATATTTCAAATGTATGGTTTCTTATTTTAAACAAGATCCACTGATTACTCAGCTTCCTCTATTGCAAACTAACTGTCATATTGCAAAAAATCATTGACGTCAGTGAAATTAATTTTCTCAGTAAAACCTAACTTCTGCAGTTTTTTGGAAAGGTTTAGCTGATAGAAAGGATTTTGCTGAGACCCACCAGCAATGCTTCAAGTTATTCTAGTTGTAGTCCCTTATTTCATGTTAACATATGACCTTGTTCCATATCATGAGCCAAAATGTGTGTTTACCAGGTCTGTACAAAGTTTATAATTTATTCCAAAGGCAGACAAAGTCCAGAGTCCAAGTTATGTTGAGACTGAATGTTTCCTCTTTTATCCAGGACCTAAAAATCATGTTTAATTTTAAACTCAGCATTTTCATTATTCTGGATATATTCCTAACTTCTATGTTTAGAGGAGGAAGTGGTGTATAGAGGCAGAGGTAAAGCCCCATGGCTCCCTGTTATTATGTTGAGAAACACTGAACACAGACCTTGGGGCAAGCAATAAAAATTGAAGCTAACTTTGTTTATACACTGCATTATATTTAGAAAGTAATTCTCTGATGTGGTGCCAGAGGAGATTTGGGAAAAAGTCTTTAATACACAGCAAGGGTTAGCTGTCTAATGAGGTATGAGACAATTATATTAATCAACTATGTCTTTTCTTACTGCTTTTTCTTACTCTCTCAGGGTAAAGAGCTGCACATTGGCTGTACCTCATTTTTATTGGGTCTGCCAAACTTAACTGCAAGTTAGAGTTCAGGAAGCTCCTAGAGACATCTGTCTGATATTTGTCTTGCTACAGCTGCTGATTAATTTATCTATGTGGGGCAAAACATTTATCACTTGTACTAGTCTGCTTCCTTTTCTTTTTTCTTAATTCCTAGGTTAAGACAGTTACAGTTATTTTTCTTCCTCAGACTCATATGAAATTACTTTGAAACCATCTGGACATCATGTTTTTCCTGCACATATCTCCATATATTCTTACACTGTTAATAGGCATCCAGAAGCAACCCATAACACACTCCAAAATTATTGGCTTGTAAGGGGTTTGTGTGGCCAGGTTTTGGTGGCAAGGAGGACAATGAGGTGGCTTCTGTGAGAGGCTGCCAGGAGCTCTCCCCATGTCCAACAGAGTCAAAGCCAGCTGGCTCTGAGACAGACCCACTGCTGGCCAAGGCAGAGCCCATCAGGGACAGTGAAGACCGTGGTGAGGCAGGCTGTCCACCTGAAGCCCACGAAGGTCCATGTGGAGCCCTGGAGGACCCCCATGCTGGAGCAGGTGGATGCCCAAAAGAAGCTGTGGCCTGGTGGGAAGCCCATGCTGGGGCAAGATCCTGGCAGGACCTGTGGTCACATGAAACAAGGAGTCCAGCTGTGGTCATGTGAAATGGGGAGTCCATGCTGGAGCAGGTTTGCTGGCAGGACCTGTGACCTCACTGGACTGCTGGAGCACTGTTCCTGAAGGACTGCACCCTATGGAATGGCCCTGTGTTCAAGCAGTTTATGAAGGAACTGTGGCCCATGGGAAGGACTCACTCTGGCAAAGATCTTGGCAAACTGACTCCCATGGGAAGGACCCCACGCTGGTTGGGAAAAGCGTGAGGAGACTTCCTCATGAGGAGGAAGGACCAGCAGAGACAACATGTGATAAGATCACCACAGACCTCATTCTTTATCCTCCCATGGTGCTGTGGACAAGGATGTAGGGAAAATCAGGAGAAAAGTTGAGCCCAGGCAGAATGGAGGAGTGAGGGGAAGCTATTTTAAGATTTAAATTTATTTTTCATTCCCCTACTCTGACTTGATGGGTAACAATTTAAACTAATTTGCCCAAGTATGTTTTGCCCATGACAGTAACTGGTGAGCGACCTCTCCCTGTCCGTACTTTGACCCGCAAGATTTTTCTTATATTTTCTCTCCCCCTGTCCAGCTGAGGAGGGGAGTGGTAGAGTGGCTTGGATGGGCATCTGACATCATGTCAGGGTCAGCCCACTACATGGTTATACACAGCTTAATGTTAGTGCTGTATATTCTGATCTTGTTTCCACAGGAGTGTTTTTAGGTACTTGTTGGTGTCTGCCTTTTACCGATCATTTTTGTAGCTACCATTTCTGCTTGTTTGTTGGGAGTCCAGCAGTTGCACAGCATGCTCACCTACTGTGAGATGCAGGGAGAAACCTGCACCTGCATGAAACGTGCAGGAGTGCCTCAATATCACTTACACTGCTTTTCAGTGTGTCCTGCTTTATTTTGCTCCTTTCCTTGCAGTAGTCCATTTCTCAGGTACCCAGAGTCCCACCTTCAGAAAATATTCAAGGTATTATCAACAGAAAGCTTCTTATTTAAATCCACCAGTAATTGCTACTTTTCTTATAATGTATACAATGCAATGAGGGAACTTGGAATTGCACAATACAGGTCTTCCCTTGCTGCCTTTCATCCCACTCAGCTGCCTGAAGAAATGATGTACTGGAGAACCAGAAGTGAGAGCTTTGTGCTCCTTTGACCTCCACACAAACATGCACAATAAAACTCAAACTTTACTCAAAGTAAAAGAACTGCGCTGCAGAAAGCCCTAGCAGACAATAACAGCACCTTTATTTCAGCAGTAGCATTAACAACAATAGGAGCCAGCTGTCTAAAGCTTCAGTCTGTAAGCTCATCCTGGATATTGTCTGAAGTGGGATTTGAAAATACTAAATTCAGAGAAAAGCAAGTTTAGAGGGATTTTGCTGATACCAGATTTGAAGAAAAACTAATATGATGTGCTGTTCTGAGGATAAAAAAGCTTCCACCTGACTGCTAATGCAGGTGTCCATAGTCAGATATAACAGTGTTAATGTATCTACAGTGTAAAGAGAGATAAAACCTTGCTTATGTTTTAGGCACATTTATATTTGTGACAATTATTATCCAAAAGTTGCAGGTTATGATGGTAACAAATAAATGAATAAGGAAAAAAAAAAAAAAGAAAAAAAGAAAAAGGAGGCAGGAATAAAAAGGAAGTGTTTTCATCCTGATTGAAATGAGGGTCCTTCAAGAGAGCTCAGGAAGGACACTTACAGCATGAATTTTAGACATCTGGTTAAAGTTCCTAAATTAAGACAGCCAGCCTACAGTGTAATCCAATGGGAGAAGGAGTGTTTTTTTTTTTTGTTTTTTTTTTTTTTTTTTTGTTTGTTTGTTTGTTTGTTTGTTTGTTTTTGTTTTTGTTTTTGTTTTTGTTTGTTTGTTTGTTTGTTTGTTTGTTTAACCTTTCTGTTCCAATCTCTAATCAGGTCATTTAATCTGGTTTGCATTAGCAGTGTAGTTTGAGTCAGCAGAATTCTTTTGAAATAAATTTTCTTATCACTCCTGTTGGCCATAATTGTGTAGAAAGGAAAGGGTTCCAATTGAGACCATCTCAAAACGTGGGGTTCAGGAGTCTTCAGGAGTCTTCAGGGCTTCAGACTACAGAAGCACACCAGAAATGATCAGAAGTAAAGCCTCCCTCCATACTGCAGGTGGTATGGAAACTTCTGCTTTCCAGATCAGTTCTTGCTATGTTGCTGGGTTTCCTGATGCAGACACAATCTATCTGCTAACATCAGTTCCTGTAAATGCCCCCACCAGTATTTACTGATGGTGGCACAGAAACCTGCACTGTTGCCAGAACTGAACCCTTGTTACTAAAACTCAGTTTAGAGAGGTTAAAAAGAATCTTGAAATCAGATTTTAGTGAATGCTACTTAATGATTACTCTTTTCCTGAGAGTCTGAGGGGAAAGGCATTGATCAATTTATGCTTAAATTTCTCTCAGTCTATTCGCACTCTAAAATTGTGAGGCTTTCTTGAATCTTGGAATTGTCAGCAACCTGCCCTACAAATCCTTCCTGCAAAACTTTGCCTGGTGATATGTTTAGCCAGAACACTATTCTAAATTTGGAGTTGCAATCAATGCTGATGTGTTGGATTGTCTTTAGTGGTCTGAGATTCACTTCCATCAGGTGTCAGTATTAGCATTTGTGGTCCCTGCAGCTGGTTGTATATTCAGCAAACATGTTTTTCCCATTGCAGAAAATTCTGATTGATAAAAAGATCCTGCCAAAGTTCACTTCAAGTCAAGAAAATAATACAATTCTTTAAAAAAAAGGAAAATCTCTTCCTTGTTAAATCCATACATAGGTAACTGCTTTACTGCAAGATTATTACTGTCTTGTAGATTAAGCACTGAATGAAGAAGCCAATAGTCTTATCTATTGTTTATTTGCTCAGATGTCTTGGAATGTTGGATCTTATTCTGTCTGTGTCTCATTTTCACATTCTGATGGAAAAAAGTGTTTTTTTCTATCACACTATGTGAGACAAGAAAAGAGGATGTATCTCTCTACAAAGGAAGTGTAAAACTAGTAGTTTTTCATTTCATTCTTCCAGATGAGCTTAGTATTAAAGTATATATTGGAAAGGTTGGGGCAACTCTGTGAAGAAGAACACAAAATCTGCTCAGGAAAGGTGAGCTGGTGGACCTTCAAAGGCTCACACCATAAAATAGATCTTCCCTCCACTAAATTGGAATGTGATTCCTCTGGTAAAGCTTTGAGGATGCAAACTATGACATACTGACATGGAGCTGCTGAAGCCAGTAGCACGAGAGAGGTGTGGCAGCCCTGTGTCCCCAGGTCCAGCCACCATCAAGACCCAGCATGGATTTCCAAGAGGAAAATGCACACACACACGTGATTCATACACACAAACACACAAATGTGTACATAGGTAGGTATATACATCATTTTTATATAGGTATATAAAAATCTGGCCAGAGTGCACATAGGTGGCAGTGGGGCCCTGCCTGCCCTGGGTGTCCCAGCCTGGTCACGCTGTGCAGGGAGCAGCCTCTTACCACACAACCTGACAGATGCAGTGTGAGGCTCTGAGAGAACTGGCTTCCTGTGCAGCTGAAATGTGTGAGCTGATGTACAGTGTGCAGCTAAGCAGGTGAGAAACCCAAAGATATAAACAGGAATTGAGAAGTGTGCTTGTCCCCAGGTGAAAGCTGAGACCTGGCTGACACAGAGATATCACCCTGGAAACCCTGTGTAGCTCAGAGTGTAGAGAGCATTTTTTTCTGTTCACTGTTATAATACAACCAACAATATTTATCTTTTTTTCCCCATAGGTGTGTAACCACCTCAATAAAATAGTTACAAATATCTATATCTTTTTTATGGCTTTGAACTGAACTCTAAATTTAAACTCTCACTTTGCAGTACATTCCTTGCTTGGAGCTTGGAGAGGTGCAAGAGACAATCCAATCCATTGTGAAGGCTTGTCCTGGGTGCAGGCATCTGCCCTCCTGCCCTACCAAAAGTGCACAAGGCTGTTCCAGTACCACACAGCCCATGGGTCAACAGAACTGGCAATGCTGTAGCTCGAGGGAGCCTGGAAAACTTTAGCTATATGCCCCTTATTGCAGTCAGGTACCGCCTCACAAAAATGTGAATCTACCCTCCCCTCATTAGAGCTGATGTTCCTTTGACTGCAGTTGCCTTCCCTTTTTCTACTATTTCAAAGCACAGGACCATCAAGTTGCTCACCAAAGACTTTGTGTTCCAGCAGGCTGCTACCAAATGCTGAAAACCTAGTTGTGCCCACCATCAAGAATCTTTCTCTTGAACTCCATGTCCTCTAAGCACATAATTTCCTCTGCATTTCAAGGTTTTTGTTGTTGTTTTTGCTTTAATTTTTATTTTATTATTGAACTTACCTTTCAATGACTAATATTTGTGTGTGTACATATATATATTTTAATGCTAGTTGAGACTTTGCATTTGTAGCTGCCCAGTGTTCAGAAATTTAGCTTCAGAGACTCTCGTGTACCTGTCTCAACACTCACATGCATTTTTTGTTCAGTTTGATGTTAAAATGTCATACTGACATCACAAGATCTGGCAACATTGACATAATGAAAATGTCAGCATGTATGATGGTGGTAGTTTGTAAAAAAAGTACTTGGTTTTACTGGCAGTTGAGGAACTTGTAGAGTTCGTGATGTAATATAAAGTTCTATTTTCCATAATGAAACCAAGTTGTTTTAACAAAAATGCTTTAGTCATTAGGCTTCTGTTTACCTAACAGTTAAAATGTTCCCAAATTGAGGTTCCTTAAAGTTGCCAGAAAAATATCTAGTAATAAATTTTGGCCATAATTCACAAACCCTGAATTCCAGGAAAGATAATATGCTTTTCACATTTTTTTTTAAGATTGCTTTAAATTTGAGTCACTTTTCCTAAGATTTTTTTTTTCTGATAATACACTTGAAAAGGAAAGCAAAAAACATTAAATCTTAATTAAAACGAATTAATGTAAAATGAGGTCCTTTAGGTCCAACAAGCTTTAGAGATCTGTGCTGAAGTTTATTTTAACAAGAATGTTAATTAATTACTAAGTGCTGTGGTTGTTTTCAACTTTGACCATTAGCCTGCTGTAAGTATTTGTTCAGTAGTCCTTGAAACAGCTTTCACATTGAATGTCCAAATGTTAGCTGGATTTTGTGACATTCCAGGGGGTGAAAAGCCTTCTTACCCTGAAGTAAGAGATTGGATGATTACATTTGGTCTGCACAAATTCAGATTTTCAAAGACCAGTGTTTGTTTGAAGACAACTACAACCACAGTATTTGGGAGTTCTGTATCTGAGGAGAAGAAATCTGTCTCCTTCACATCTAGGGAGAATACTATGTAGGAGGCTGTCCTGGGAAATGGCAGTGATCTACTTGTTTTTAAAGTCTATTGATCCAATTGATCATTCATTCCCTTCTCATACCCACTATTTTGTCCCTCTTTTTAAATTTTTTTTTCCTTAATCCATTTCCCACTCCTATATGGACTGTGTTGTTTTTGTTACTATGCAGTGTAATCACCATTACTCAAAGACCTCAGGAATTGATGTTTTTGCCTGGAGTTTGGGTTGGTTGGGTTGGGGTATTTTATTCAGAACTTTTCTACTCACAGGCTTCTAAAAGGGATGTCAGAACAGCACATCTGTTCACATCTCCTTACCTACTCAGAGATGGAACAAGATAAATAAATAAATAAATATTCTGTAAGTCAGCCTCTGCCATCAAACCATATATAGGTCTTTGAAACCCTGCAAAGCATCAAAAAAGTCTGATCATAGAAAATCAGCTGTGGTTATATTCATAGTCTTTTAAATCATATTGTTATTGTTTGGTACTCTTCATAAAGCCTATTCATCAGATAGATATAAAGTGTCTAGGAAAAATTCTTGTCAGTTTGAGCTTCGGTATTTGTGTATTCCCAACATAAAAGAACGGCCCAAGAAACATAATTCATCAAATCTTAAATATAACTAACTTTTTTCCCCTCCATCAGGAAATGAAGGAGAAAAGAGAGAGAACATTAGAGGGAGCTGTTGTACAAAGGAAAAAAATTCAGCAGTATTTCAGAAGCTTTTAATTTCTTGTAGGTAAAATAATAATAAAAAATAAAATGCGGAAGAAAAAGAGAAGGGAGTGAGCATGTAGGAAAGAAGCCATGACAGTTATAAAAGGAAATATGAATATGTTTAGTGATTTGATGAACACATCCCATAACGTTGATCTTTGGGATGGCACAACTGGGAGGGCTGCTGTGCAACAGACAGGCTGCTTAAAAATGTCAGTGTAACAGTCACCCTGCAGCCACCCGAGTCCTTGACCTAATTAATTTTGCATGGCTTGACAGAGCATCCCTCAGGTTCATTCATTAGTTGAAAGCATAAAGCTTGTGCTGCTCTTTGTGCTGAGGAGAAGGCAGGAGAGGGAAAGACCGAGGAAATCATTGTGGTTTGGGGAGCTCCTGCAGAGGAATTGTCCCTTTTAAAGCAGAGTGGTGTCACCTGGAAGATGTTTAGTGACCTCACCTAGTCTGTGGCTTGTGTTTTCTGTCTGCTGTGCTACCCTGGGTACTTGGTCTGCTTTAAAAGTCTGCACCCACCAGTGAGGAAGGAGTGGCTCCCGCTTTTTGGAGAAACTGGGCTTTATTATCATTGACTAAAACACCACTACTAAAACACCATGAAACTGCTTGTTATTTTCCCTGTCATGCATGTCAAATGCAAGTTTTTGGACTTTGCTCCCTGAAAGAACATAATTTTTTTCTGCTCCATTTCCCACATGAAGACATGGGACAATCTGGAAGCTGGTCTTGAGAATTTAAGGCTGTTTTCCAGACCCTGCAGGTTATTGTTACAAGCAGGACTGAGTGAGGATTAAAAATAAAGATCCTTATCAGACTTCACAATTAGGATTCAAAGTAGCCAGTGAGCCATTTTTTTAACACAAGATTCTGTGAAATTTGTTCTCAGTAGAAACAGTAAATGAAGTCACTTCTGTGTTCCATGTGCTTGTGGTTTTAGTTTTCTCTTCCTTTTAAAATAATAATTTACAAAGCACAGTAGGGACTTGCAGGCATTTTTCTTTTTCTGTTTCATGATATTATTTCCTGGAAAACCAAGAGAACACATTTGCTAGATTGACATGAATTCAATCTTACTTTTTTGGTGACTGATCCAGTATCCAATTTTTTCTACATTTTCCTTAAATTGTTCAGACTACCAGGCAGCTGTTAAGTTTTGAGATTTTTTGGTTTTGTGCATTTTCAATATTTCCACATATACAAAGAGAGCATTGCATTTTGGAATTTACTTGAATAGTGAAATGTGCTTTTATTTACAAAGCATCTCCTGGTGTTAATTTATTTTCAGTTATCTTGGAGACACTTCCTCAGTCCACATGGTCATTTTGAAACAGGAGAATTTGCAGAAATGGAGTTTCTTAAGAGTAGCACTACAGTCCTGACAATCTTCACTCTAAGGAACTATAACAGATGAGGAAGTACAGAAAATTCTGTTCACTTAGGATTGCATCTTGAAGGGCTGCACACAGACCTTTTAAGGACACAAAATAAGATGGAGAACAGTGTTTCCATCCTTACAGCACAGTGACTAACAATCCCATTCTGTGCATTCTGGGCATGCTTATTTGATATATAGGCTTTCAAAATGATTTTCAGTTAAAGATTGGCCTCAATTATTTACTTTTTTTTCTTTTTTTTTCCCAAGAAAATAAAAGCAGAAGTAGAAACATGACAATAAAGCCATTTGGAGGAAGAACACAAAGTCTCCTTCCATCTGTAAATCCCTCTATTTTGAATTCTCTCACAGCTTTAATCATCTTGCACGTGGTAAGCAGATGACTTTAATTTTACATTCTCTCTGTAAAAGTGTATCAGTAGTTGCATTTGCCATACTGCTGAATACATTAAAGAAACTTATTCAAACAAAGTTTAAAATTATTTCAAAACTAGAATGTTAATGTGTACCATTTTCAAATTCAAAGGAGTGGCCCATATCAGTACCCCTGATAAAGATATGACATTGATATTTTTGATTTAGTGATGATTTTGAATTTTAGTGGAATCACAATTGATATTGAATGCAGTGAATTTAGGATTTTTTGTATTTGAATATAGGCACATATCTTAGAATTTGGGTCTTAATATTAAGGATACTAGCTTATTGAAACATAATGGCATTCTATACTATTCAACTCCAGAATATGAATTTTTCAGCCTCTTGAGAAGCAAATGAAATAATACAAAACTATAATGACAAGTAAGTTTATTTTGTGTGTGTGTGTGTTCAATGGTATTAAAATATTTGGGGCTTTGTATTCAAACAATGAACTCTGGCAAGATAACTAAGCATATTTAGAATTTGATTTGAAAATATTCCTGATAAACTGGAATCTCTTCATGGTGCCTCTTCTGATCCTTACCACCTTTATATTCTAATATTTAATACAATGTCAGTAATACATGTGAGAGAATCTTTATGTGTGTGGAATAAATGTCCTTTATATAACTGCCTGTATTTCTTGTATCTTGGTTGGAGACTCAATTGCCACAATTTGAGAAGTGAGGGATTTCTTCCTTCTCCTTGCTGAGAGGAGTATGATAGTCATAGTTACTTCCTCTTTACAATGGCATCCACTCTGGCCATGCTGGCTATTTTTAATACATGCTCTAGCACAGTTTATACTTTGATTTTTTCTTCATTTCTCTCTGATTTCATGTTGTATCCAGATGTATTACAGATTCTAGCCATTACACATAAAGTTCTTTGTTTCCTTTGTCATGCCTTAAACTCGTTTTAGGTACCTACCTAGCTCCCAAGGATGCATTATTTAATATTCAGTAATCCTCCATTGGCGATTTAATTATAGCTCTTGTGCCTGTGTTTATACTTTCTGGGCTTTTGCATGCATTGCACCCTTGTACTCTGCCCCATCTGGATTCCAGGGTCATCAGCTGTTCATTCTGTATAGAGCACCTACATGGTAATACTCTATTACTTTCAGAAATGTATCAACATCATTTCAGTAATAGGCTTTGCCTGTTCCAATTGCACAAAGCTAAGCAAGTCTAAAAATAATTGGGTGACAGACACCTTGTCATTACAAAACTGATGTTAGAGATAAAACAAGCAAGCTCCAGGCAAGCCTAAGATGGGCTTGCTGGACTAAGCAAGCCTGACAAGACCCAGTCCTGAGGCCTCACAGAGCCAGAAGAGTGTCTTCAGCCTTTTATCAGCAAAAGCAATACCATATTTACTGGGCTACATGAAACTACCCTTTTCTGGTATAATCTCCTCTAGTTTGTAGTAATGATCTCAACAAATGCTCAGGATCTTAGCACTGCTGCAGGGTTTGCAAGTACCTTTTATTGCATATTTCACAAGGAAACAAATCCCAGGAGAATCAAGGTCCTTCTTTCCTGGATTTGTGTTTTTCCTATAGTACTCTTTACCCTAAAGTACTCTTCACTTTTTTAAGCCAACTAATATGCTCAACAATATACTTTCAAAATGCTTTTGAATTATCCATTTCTCCACTCTGGTAGTGTTTCAGAATACATGAAAGGACAGAATTATGTTGCAGTTGTTATGAAAATGAAAAAAAAAAACAAAAAACATTTATTCATCTGTGTTCCACTTTGGTGTAAAAAAAATAATGCTGTTTAAGTTTCTAGTAGTGGTTGAAAGCAAACTCCTCTCTGTTGGTATATATAGAAGAAATGTTTGTTGTAGAACTAGTTGTAAGAGGCTCTAGATCATCCTCCTTGGACCTATTTTTAGAATTCAATTAAAATTCAAACAACAATAAAATCTCTGCCTGGATGTAAACCCAAGGCAAGACTCAATTTCACTGAGATGTTACACTTAGGTTAGGGAATTTAGTGTTATTAAATCAGATGCAAAAGTCTAAAATTAAGGATGGGATTCAATTTACCTGTTTCCCCCAGGAAGTAATGATGGAATGAGCAAATCTTTGAAGTCCCTGTTTGTTTCCTCTGACTCTAAAAGGGGGCTAAATAATTTCCTTGATGTATACACCCATATCTGATCTAATAAATCCAGTTGTAGGTGATGAAACTTCTATACCCTAAGCATATAAATGCTAGAAAAGACAGATGAAGTGAATACCACAGCCTAGTAATAACCACACAGGTTATTGAAACAAATCTGAATGCCCTGATTTAGCATGACACTTAGAATGTGTTTATGTAGATAAGACATAGTTTTTCTCCCCAGGAATTCAACAAAAGAGTATATATCATTAATAAAGGATAACCTCAGTGCGATGGTTGTCACCTGCATCTTACGAGAACTTTCTGTGTTCAACTCTTCTACAATGAATACTCCTTTTCCTATAAATATCGTGTACTAATGGCATGTTTTGTCACAAGTCTCCTTGTGTAGTCCAGTTGTGCTGCAGATATTTACAAAGAAATGCATGATCATGAGAAAAATTCCCAAATGGAAAACAAACTTTGAAAGATCAGTGATGATCAAAAAAATTTTACCAGAATGAAGATCTCACTCATAAACAAGTCCTAAGTAAAATAGGCAAATAAAATTCTAAAAGATAAAAGTCATGTTTTGTTTGCAGTCTGGTAGAAGTATGCTTGTCTTATCAAAGTCAAATTATATTTTATTGACAGTGAAACTGCAGTTTAGGTTGTTAAGGGAGGCAAGTAATCCAAATGTCACAGGATGGGACAGTGGAATATATCTTAGGTTGTCGCGATGGTTGGGACAGAGATGGGATCACTCTGGTATCCTTCAAGTGAGATTTATTGCTACAATCTCATGAAGTCATGAGAGTGCCTTCATAGAGGAATGCAGAAGTCAGCCATAGTGGGAAAGTGGTCACAAGATTGCAGGTTACAAGGTCTCTTAAAGGTTAACTGGCCAATAGATAATTGCCACAAACATGTATTTTTCTTTTCACACCAACAGTTAATCACATCTGTATTACACATCTGCTGCACTGCAGATGTGTACTCCGTCCAATCATGTACTAACAGTTCTATATTACTCTATTCTATATTGCTACATTTTAAGCTTTTTAACTTATCTTACAACTACTCCTATGCCTAAACTTCAAAACCTTCTGCTATCTAACTTAACACGTCCTTTCTTCAACTACAGACCAAAATCTTTGTTATAGGTCGCTAAGTTTGGAAGCCTTTCCCACGGCCTCAGATGAAATCCAGTACACATTTAAAACTCAGTGTGAGCAGGCCCAAGGCCTTGAAGGTTTTCTGTGCCTTGGATTCCAACATTAGGTTAGGAGAAAAATGGACCTGAAAGACTCCAGGCAAAGCAGCAATTTCCTCATGTATGGAAGCACCTTCTGTACTGTCAGCACAGTTACCTGATGATGTCAGATTTTTGAGGAATATTCACTTTGCTTCTTAATATATTGCGTAAATGTTCACATCAATGAATGCTATAAGTTTTTAATTGTACTTTAGTTTAGCTTTTGTATTTTGGGGCTTTTTTTAGATTTCTACAAACAGACACATTTGGCTACATTCATTTTGTGTCTTGCAGAATTATATTTGAAATGGTTGTTTCACTCTCTTAAAAGCTAGCTGTGCTTTTAGGAGCATATTAATCCACAGCCATTACTTGCCTAAATTGATCTAATATCCAACAGAATTTGCAAGCAGCATGTACAGAGTTTGTTGACCATAAAAACAAAAAAGTGTTTTACTGGGTCAGATCAATTTTGTTTCTGTTAATGGCTCTACAACAGCTACACAGCAGAGTTACTTCATTCTCTTAGTACTTTCCAAGCCTTCCTAAAGATTTCAGAGACTATATACTTGTGCAGATATTTATTGTGCTCTTAAGAACCTGTTGCCCATGAATTTGCCTTAACCTTTTAAAAATATGCTCAGCTGCCTCCACAGTTGCCTTTTGCAGCAAGTTCCAGAATTTTAGTACATGCTCAGCTCCTATTTGATTCTATAGCAGAAGCATTTTCAAACAATTAAAAAAATCATAACATTTAGCTTTTGTCCAAATAGTTCTTGAACATAATGGAAATCCACACTGTCCTGGTTTGAAGGACAGGTGTCTGCTAAGGAAGGCAGGGGACCTCCCTTGGAATGAAAAAAAAATGTAAACCCTTTCCCTTCAAATTATCGTAATTCTGAAATTAAGGGGCTCACAGGCAAAGATATGGGGAACGGAATAACAGTTCTTTACTAGTATTTATAATAAAACAAACAAACAACAGCTACAATAGCACTAACAACAAACAGAAGCAGGAACCCAGTGAGAACCTGCTGGCTCGCAGGCACTTCTGATGCAGTGACAGTCACAGCCGGCAGGGGGTGCTGGTGGCGCGAGTGTGGTGGATCNGATAACTCAGGGATCCCGGGCACCCACACAGATGGTGACAGGTCCTGGTTCCGGACAGAGACTCCTTCCACAGCAGAAGAAACAGCTCTCCCGGCGAGGTCCAACAGCAGCAGTTCCTCCAAACGTTCTCCCTGGCGGCCCAGAGCAAGAGTCCCGTCCCCTCCTCCAGCCAAACCTTTTGCCCGCCCCAAACTCCAAGGTACCCCCACCCTGCTGGGAGAAAAAACCTCTCCCAGCTTCACAATACCTGTTTCCCTCAGTTCAATCACTTCTTTTGTTCCCCTTAAGTACCCGGCCATTATGGTCCCTTAGCAACTGATGGGGGAAAAAAATTCCACAGGTGAAGAGAAACAAAAGGGAGGAACACCCAAACCCCAACACACACATATAATAAAAATTGTTTATAGGATATAATTTTCCCATTCTTCGTTGTTCTGTGTATTGGGTTTATGTGGCAAGGTTTTGCTGTTGAGGGGGCAACACTGAGGATCTTCCAGCACTTCACCCATGTCTGACAGAGCCAATGTCAGCCAGCTCCAAGATGGATCTGCCACTGGCCATGGCCAGTCTAGTAGCAGTGGTGGTAGTGCCTCTGGGAAAACAGATTTCAGAAGGGGGAAAAGAAACTGGGCAACAGCAGCTGCAGCCAGAAAGATGACTGAGAATATGTGAGACACACAGCCCTGCAGAGACCATGGCCAGTGAAGAAGGAGGGGGAGGAGGTGCTCTGGAACTGAGATTCCCCTGAAGCCCGTGGTGCAGACAGCCCACGGTGAAGGAACTTTGCCTCTGAAGCTCATGGAGATCAAGACTGGATCAGAGGAGACCCCACAGCAGAGAGGTGGATTCCCAAAGGAGACTATGACCACGTGGGAAGCCTGGAGCAGGCTTCTGGCAGGCTCTGTACTNCCAAGATGGATCTGCCACTGGCCATGGCCAGTCTAGTAGCAGTGGTGGTAGTGCCTCTGGGAAAACAGATTTCAGAAGGGGGAAAAGAAACTGGGCAACAGCAGCTGCAGCCAGAAAGATGACTGAGAATATGTGAGACACACAGCCCTGCAGAGACCATGGCCAGTGAAGAAGGAGGGGGAGGAGGTGCTCTGGAACTGAGATTCCCCTGAAGCCCGTGGTGCAGACAGCCCACGGTGAAGGAACTTTGCCTCTGAAGCTCATGGAGATCAAGACTGGATCAGAGGAGACCCCACAGCAGAGAGGTGGATTCCCAAAGGAGACTATGACCACGTGGGAAGCCTGGAGCAGGCTTCTGGCAGGCTCTGTACTCCCATGAGGACCCACACTGGAGCAGTCTGCTCCTGAAGGACCCACTGGAAGGATCCACATGGGAAGGACTCACATCAGAAAAGTTCATGGAGAGACTCCAGGCTGAAGCAGGGAAAGAGTGAGGAATCCTTCCCTGGAGAGGAAGGAGTGGCAGAGACAATGTGTGGTGAACTGAAGGCAGCCCCCATTCCCCACAGATCTGAGTTTCTGGAGGGGAGGAGGTAGAGAAAATCAGGAGTTCAGTTGCACCCATGAAGAAGGGTGGGTTTGGGAGGAAGTTGTCTTGGAGATTTGGTTTTATTTCTCATTTCCCTTATCTGATTTGATTGGTAATAAATTACATGTCCCCAAGTGGAGTTTGTTTTGCCCATGACTGTAACTGGTAAGTAGTTTTTCCATGCCCTTATCTCAACTCATCAGGTTTTCACTATGCTTTTTCTTCCCTGTCCAGCTGTGGAGGAGAGTGACAGAGTGGCTTGGGTGGGCACCTGACATTCAACCAAGATCAACTAACCATATTATGCTATGGCTCAGTAGATTAATAGGATATGACACATAATTTTCTAGTGTTCCCTGATATCCTCTCTTCTAGTGCCAATTGCTTCAGATTTCAAAAAAAGCCTTGATAATTTCCAACTCTATTGCCTGCAGAATATATAAATGATCTTAAGCTCTTAGGAAAAATAGCTTTTTTTGCATGACAGAATTTATTTTATTTTATTTTGGTTTATTTTATTTTATATATTTACTTTTATGACTTACTGATAATTTTCTTTAAAGATCTAGGTTTGTAGTACTATGCTTTACATAGCAGAAAAGTAGATTATTTTCCCAAGATATGTAATGTGCCTAAAATATATGGTCTGTTTAAGTAAGAGAATTTAAGATGTGTGATGCTTTGGTTTCAAAACATAGATATGAAGAATTTCATTATATCAGGTTGTTAGGAATAAGATGAGGATTCCCAAATTGCAAGTATAAGTATATTTAGAAAACTTCCTATTAAACCTAATTTTGGCATACCAACTTAACTATTCCATTTTGTAGTGCTTTCATAAACACTGAATTTCTTTAAAAGCAGAGGAAAAATGAAGGAGTATGGCAAAACCTGTGTTCAGAGATCATGCTACATTTCTGCAGGGACCAGGAAATAAATAACTTATTTCAAAGCAACCAGGATGGCTGCTTTCTAACACCTTTCTAGAGCCTCTGAATTTCAAATTACAAACAACACTCAAAGGCAGCAGAGCAATGGTGCTGAAAAGAGCACTTAGTGAGAAGATCTGGCCCTTTTTGCTCACCTTTTTTTGCAATGTTATTTCTATCTCTGTGAATTTTCTTGTAAGGTGAAAACATTCATCTTCATAACAACTCTGATGACAGATTCAAAATGTATTGACCTTGGAGAAAGACATTTTTAATGCAGCACTTCAGCTGAAACGAAAATACTGCATTTTACAACATTTAGGTTGCAAACATCAAGGTACAAATTTATATGCATCACCTTCATTTTTTTTTTTGATGATGTCATAATCCTTAATAACATTTCTGAATTTTTCTTTTATGTTTTATTTTCATGGCTCTGGATGTGAGATTGCATATCGCCTTTTTTTTTTTTTTTCTTCTCCTTTCTGGAACAGAAGAAACATTCATTATTAGTTACAGTGAACAATGTGGAAACAGAAAGCCTGTTACTTTATAGTAAATACAAAAAGCCCTGAAAACATAATTCTGAAAATATCTAAATGCCTTTGTCATGACTTTTCTTCTGTTCACTGTCAAGAGGTTGATACAGCATCCCCTGTTGATTCTTTTTACATACTTTTCTGCAAAAATTCTGTGAAATTTTCTTTTGGGAAAATTTGGTTAATATATTCTGCAGTTACAGCAGAACGATGAAAGCTAAGACTTTCTTTTTTGTTTTCCAAACAAGGAATGCATAACTCTAAACCCAGTGACACTTGCTGCAGTGTTTTTGCCTTTTTCTAACCAATCCCACAGCATTATTCAGCTCCTCTGGGAACAGTTTTTGCTTTGCCAGCAGAAGATAGACTATCACGAAATTACAGCTTAGATCACTTTTTGGTCTGTTAGCCTGTTTTGACTGCATTTCAGTTCCAGCTCATAAAAGTTGATGTTTTTAAATGGCAAGCCCATCATTTCTTATCAGAGTATGTCCAGCATAACTGACATTAATTATAAAACTCTCCATCATCCCAGGTTACTGTATTGAAATATCATGAGAAGAAATTGCTGCTGGGACTTCTGTCATCAATTGGACATATATTTTCAACTTGTTTGTCAAAAAATAATACAGATTATGCCTCTGGTTATGGCTTGGTGAATTTTATTTTAGTAATAGATAATGGTTATTTCTCATTCCCTGAATAATATTAAAATATAATAATATAAAATTTTATCCAGGGATGAGGCAGGCACAAAGGAATGACTGTTTACATCTCTGCAGCATTTTGTTCTGACCTATATTTGGAAATTGCTACTTCCTTTGGATTTAAATAAACAAACTGTTACTTTAATAAATTACACCTGCATATATGTAAGTTGTGAAAATTCCTAAATGCCCAAGGGTAACCCCTCCCCCGGTCACTCACACACACACACACACACACACATGTACACTACAGGGAATGCAGATCTGTTGGTCTAACCTCAGTTCCTGGAAATTATTATGGAGGAGATCATACTGGGTATTATTGAAAAATATTTAAAGAACAGTGCAATCATTAGGCATACTTACCCTTGGGTCATGAAAGGGAAGTCCTGCTTAACTAATCTGACATCTTCCTATGACATGGTCAGTAGCCTTGTGGTCAAAATAATGGCAGTGGATACAGGTTTTGGATTTTAGTAAGGTTTTTTGATACTGTCCTTCACAGCATCCTTCCGGACAAGTTGTGCAGCTGTGAGATGAACACAGTGTGCTAGGTGAGGACTGGCTGAAGCTCAGGGCTCAAGGGATTATAGTGAATGGGGCCACATCTGGCTGGTGTCTGGTCATCACTGGTATTCCTCAGGGCTCAGTTCAAGGGCTGTTTCTGTTCCACATGTTTATCAGTGCTCTGGAGGCAGAAGGTGAATGCACCATTAGCAAATTTGCTCATGATACCATACTGGGAGGTGCTGTTTGTTGACTCCTTTGAAGGATAAAAGGTTTCTGTTGGGGTTTGGGTGTTCCTCCCTTTTGTTTCTCTTCACCTGTGGAATTTTTTCCCCCATCAGTTGCTAAGGGACCATAATGGCCGGGTAGTTAAGGGGAACAAAAGAAGTGATTGAGCTGAGGGAAACAGGTATTGTGAAGCTGGGAGAGGCTTCTTCTCTCAGCAGGGTGGGGGTACCTTGGAGTTTGGGGCGGGCAAAAAGTTTGGCTGGAGGAGGGGTCTGGCAGTCTCGTTCTGGGCTGCGAGGGAGAACGTTTGGAGGAGCTGCTGCTGCTGGACCTCGTGGGGAGAGCTGTTTCTTCTGCTGTGGAAGGAGTCTCTGCCCAGAACCAGTATCTGTCACCATCTGTGTGGGCGCCCGGGATCCCTGAGCTCGCCTCTCCCTGCTCTGCTGGAGGCTGGGCTGCCGCTGCCTTGTCCCCGCCACTGCTCCGGAGCTGCTCTGGGTTTCA
>VZTR01027407.1:161965-176106 GCA_013400775.1 Chaetops frenatus | reverse complement strand
GTTCCCAGCTTTTTCTGCCACGTTATCAGTGTGAGAGCAGGTATCCTGACTGCCCTGACTCCTGTTCTCATTTCAAAGCTCACCCCATAGTGAGACCAACTTCTCTGCTGGTCATATACTATGTTTAGATAGATATTTGTTTATAAACAGAATAAAGTATTGTAAGTTTAATGTTTATTCCAGAAATCTCTGATTTGAAATCACAGAAATCTGAAATACAGTGCCATAGTATCATAGGGGATTTTAGAATATTCTTAGCTTTTGTTTCCTCCTTGACATTCTTAAAATATCTGACTAACTCAGGTCAGCCTAGAAATAAGTGAATTGAACAATTTACTTATTCAGAGCTGGCAGAGCTTAAGGAGGTTTCTATTTTAGGAGCATGATGGCCTTAAATTAGAAATCACATGTCTGGCTTGAATGCTCCTAAGAAATATACATATTGACATGCTGGTTTTCTCATAATTTAGCTACCAGCTATTCTAAGATCAGAAACTAAGAGCAGCTGAGGGTCAAGCTATTCATAGATACAAAATGAAAGATGAAATGTATGAATTTAGAAGGGAAATCTTGCCTCTGACTGTCTTCTGGGGAGGGCAAATTTAAGATACGCAAATGTATATAGATATATAAACACAGGCTTCTGAGCACTATATAGTGTGTTCTTTTGCTAAAATACTGCTTTTCAACAGCTTCTTCACTAGACAGAAAAGATCTGAACTTCTTTGAAATTAAAATACATACTCACACTACAGAAAAGTTGTAGGGCTAAATCTAACTGATGTCTGAATGACTAAAAGGACAATTTTTTGATGGTAGGCATTTAAGTCTAAACCTGAAATCCAGCCACCCTGGCAGTGTTTAGCAGTGACTCTTGGCTCATTAGATGACCTTTCTGGTCTTGAATGGTATAATCAGTTCTATTTCCTGTCTGGCTGCAAGTGGTTTCAGTGCTGCAGAGAGTAGTGTTCCAGAGAGGATCTCTGTTCACACTAGAGCTTCTGAACTAAGAAAGCCCTAACTATTCCTATTTGTGATCTGAAGATCGTACTCATATTTCACATTTTCCTTGTAGTTTCTTGTAGGTATTTATCTTGTAGTAATATTCCAGAAAGCCTAATGGTTTGCCAGTACCCCTGTTGTCATTTGGTCCTTTTATATCTTCCCTCACCTATTTCTCTGAGGAATGACTCAGCCTGTGACAGAATGCAGTTATCGTTGTTCATTACAATGCAATAGCTCCATGGTTTTGTCCTGAATTTCAAGGTAATAAAAATATTTTAAAGCTTTTTGTTTCTTTCTTCTACTTTTTCTTGTTTTACTAATGGTAACAGATAATAGCAGCAGCAAAGGATATCTAAAAGTAAATGCCATATACATTCTGTCTGTTTTTCTGCTTCACTTGTTCTTTAAAGAACTTTTCTTCTAGATTAATGTATTCCAAACCTCATTTTAATTATTTTTATTATGCCTCATTTCAGCTTTCTGCATTAAAAATGTGAGTGTATAGTTAATTTAAGGATTCAATACCCCTGTTAGACTCTAATTCATGTCATCTTCCCCATTTACATTCCAGCAATTCATGGAATTTAGTTGATTTATAGAAGCATTTGGACCTGGAACCCTGCCTCTGCCACTGAATATGGTTTTGTGTAGGGACTATTTTACACACTCAAACATAACAGTTAGTAAGTAATAAGCTATTTCTGTTTTGGGCAGCTGCTGCTGCTACTCTGTTTTGTAATTTTCTAAAAGCAACTGTTCTTTCCCCCCCACTTTTAGAACATTGATTTAAATACTAAACTGTCCACTTCTCAGTGCTGGAGAAGACTGCTTGGACATGAGTCTTAGCATGAGTTCCAAATATTAAAAGTGAAAGAACTGAGACAGATACAGAGGTGGACGTAGTATTTTTAGTGTTTATGTAAAGTTTTCTTTTGCAATTCTGGTGAAATGTGTTGTTTGTTCTTTGACAGTTTGATGAAGTGAAACTCTTTCTGGAGCAGGGCAAGAAAAAATTCTTATATGCCTCAACTGGAAACTTTTACTCTCGATTATATTAACACATATATCCTATTTTTGAAGAGCCAAATTGAGATTTTAAAAGTAAGAACAAATGTGTTTAGAAGTCTGTTCCAGGAATGGTTTCATCTCATGACCACTTGTGACTGAAAGAAATGGAGCAGTCAGTACAAATGCAGGGCCAGAAGGCATTGGATGAATAGACACTCAATTCCATGGAATTCCTGCTGAATAATTTACAATGTACTGTCTCAGGGGAGGAAGAGGATCCTTGTGACTAGGCATGTGCATGTGCATTGGTAAGCCATATTTAGAGCTCAGAAGATATGTTTGCCTTAGGACGTTTGTCACTCTTTTTCTGAAGAGTGAAGTTTCCAAGAATGTGCTCTATTACCTCCAACAAGCTTTCCTGAATCAAAATATGGAGATGATTCCTGGCAAGCACATCAGTCAGACAGACACCATTTATAATAATTGTAGCATAACAAATCAGAACCCACCCGTAGTTCCTGCCACTCTTTAAGTGTCTTATTCTCATCTTTGTGAACCTGCAGCAATCTAGAGGGTAATGTCTTGAAGGGGCAGAGATAGAGCAACAGTAAAAGGCAGATGCAATAAACTGAAACTTTTTGAACATGTCAGGATGCAGCTATTTATATGTTCAATGGAGCACCATGTTTTGAGATCAGCTCTCTTAAAAACAATTGAAGCTTGGGTTTCTCTGAAAAGACAAAAAGTAATCAGATTTATGAAGATGGACGAAAGTTGTAATTTTATATACATTGATGTTCTTAAAGAAAAGCTGATGACATGAGCTGTTTGTGGCATGAGATTGCTCTGGCACATTGTGATTGCCTAACACTTTCACGTGGAGATCAGACAATATGCCTGGCCACCAGAATACTTGCTAACTATGGGTCTGACATTTAGTGATGCACTAATATTGAATAATCATTTATTTGTTTCAATCTGTACATGCCCAAGATGAGAAGGCACACCAACAACTTCAGGAAAATTCAGTGGTGGTATTCCCAGTGCATGGGGACCTTGTTAAGGAATATAAGCATTTAGCCTGGCAGGCTAAGGCATGCTTGATCACTTTGGTGTGTTAATCACATTTCAGTCTGAGTATAGTGATGAAGCCGCTATGTCTTGCATGTGCACATTTCTGTCTTTAGTCATCTTTCTAACCCCTGTTTTAGGTATCATTTCAGTGCACCTGCTGTGAGGTGGATCCTATAAAGGACATGAAATGTCCTCTGCCAAATAGCTCCTACCACAAATTTAAACTTGTGACAGTAACTGTCAAACCATACTGAAGACAAATTGCTATTAGTGCTTGTAGGTTCTGTTGTTTAGTCCTGCAAAGCTTAGGCTGAAATTCTGAGCTTCATGCTTTTGGAGTCTTAGCTTTGTCAGACATGAAAAAACTTTGGAAATTATTTATTTTCACACTTGAGATCTCCACGTGTCACAGCCTCAGAATAAAACTTAGTTCTTTGTTTGTCTTACAGCTTCACAGTGAGCTCTGAAGTGTTTGTTTATACAGTGCTTTTGCCTATAAATATCCTCAGCAGAAAGCAGCTGAACAGTAGTGCAAAGTTATTTTCTTCTTGGTGAGAATTTTTTCCAAAACATGGGAAGTTTTTTATTAGATGGTAGATCATGACATAGGGCAAGGCAAACCTATACAGTTTCTTACCATAGTGGAGATACCAGGTATCATGTCAGTATTGGTGCACCTTGCAGTGGTTTAGAGTATCAGTACTGCAAGGCTCTGCTTACCTATGAGAACTAAAACCCTACAGCTGGGAAGTTTTCTCATCATTATGGATCTCGTCTATGTTCCTTGTGGGACATATGCAACCTGAATAGATTTTAAGCACTGTAGTTATGCTTTCTGCTACACATCTTTCCTAATGAAAATTAGTTGTGTGAATGCCTAATGTTGTTGACATACACTTCATGCACTGACTCATCTTTGAACTCATCATCAACATTAATCTCCCTCTCAGATATCTTGTGAAGGTCTTATGGACTAGGAAAAATGGCTGTTCTTTCCTTAAAGGTAGTATCATACCATAACATATTTATTGTTGTGTGGGAACTGCATCACAGCTTCTATCTCCTTCCTTGACATTCTTGGCTTATCTATCTATTCCTTTCTTGAGTGCCAAATCACTGTGGAGCTTCAGTCTGAGTGTCATTCAGCACAACACATTAAGGTGTCTCCCTTAACCTAAATAATAGCCTCCTATCACCAAACCTGTTTATGGAGCTTTAGAGTTGTGTAAGTCCATGGGGGGCTGTGCCAGTATTTTCTTTGGACTCCTTCCTCATGAAATGATGAAAAATCCCTCCCTCATAAATGAAATTTTAAAGGGAATTAGAGAGCCATCAGATTTAGTGATGATGGGTTGCATAGCTGACATTGTGATTCCTTTCAGCCTACAGGATTTTCAAGTACCAATCATCTTTTTTTCCTCTTCTGGATTACATTTTAGGCTAGGCAATGTGGAATAGATCTGATAAGCTAAAATATATCTTCTTATCCACTCACCACCCCCACCAAAATTAATATTGTGTAAGGAATGACAGTGGAATAAGAAGTCAGGCTTTGCTTACTGCAGAAGCAGTGAGGAAGGCCACAGAGCTGAACAGTGATGAACAATCAGATGACACTTGTACGTGAAAGAGTTGGGGAACACAAAAGGTAGATGATCTGTTAGAATGAGAAAGAGCCATGCGAGGTCATTTATTCAGACTTCTACTCTTCTACTGTCTGCAAAATGCAGACAGTAATAAGCAAAAATTGCAAAAAAAAATTCCCATTCACCTTATCAGGAGAATTATTTGGAAATATCCCAATAATGTGACTTAANAAAAAAAAAAAAAAAAATTACAAGTAAATGCTTAACTTTCATACACATGATTTCAGTTTGGAATATGATTCTCTTTTCTACTGCTCCTGTGTTAACCTAGAAGGATTTCGCATGAAGCTGGCAAATCACAAGGCTGAAAAGTGAAGTAAATGAGAGAAGAACTAGGTCCTACATTCATAAACTTTGACTACATAAGATTACCTGTTCATGGAAAGTGTTCCCAAAAGAAATTCAAACAAGTTCTACTTGAAATTAGTTTTCAGACACAAATGAATTCTGACAATTCAGTATTGCTTCAGCTCTCCTTCTAGCAACTAAATGATAGTGACATTTGTATTAAAGTCACCTAATGCTTCTCATTAAAATCTCACAAATCTTAGCTATCAGAGGCTTACATTTTTTGGTAAAACTTGCCACTCATATTAATATATCCTGTCTTTTATCAAGCTTTTCTTTCTCCTCCCTGATACTCCAAAAAGTTTTGTTAATAATAAATAAGTCTCTTTCAAGTGTGAAATACAGAATACATGGAAAGACTCAACATTTTTTAATATTTTTTTTTGTTCTATTAGGTAGGACTTTGGATACAGATGGTGGTTTATTGAAGAAGCAATCTGTGCCCTCTGAGTACATGAAATAGAATCTAATTTTCTTTTGTGGTTCAGTTTGCTCCAAAAACAAAACAATAGGTTAATGGAACTGTCCCCTGGGTGAAAGAAATACTTAAAGCAAATCCAGTAAAAATACTTTCCTTCAATGTGAGAAGAGGTTGTTGATTTGTAATATTTCCTAAGGTGAACTGCAAGTTTACATGTTACTAAAGATCTGCCAATCTATAATTCTCTTTTTTATTCTGTGCATTAGGCAACTGGTATTTCCAGTATTAAAGAAGTGAGTTTTGTGTAACCACTTTTGTACACAATTATTTAGAAATGCAAATATTTCCCTCATGTCAACTGACATGCAAGATCAATCTAATTAATAATCCATTATCGCAGAATTGTTTAAAGCAGCTGGAACAGTGGCATAGAAATAAACAACTATTTATTTTTCAAATAAGTATGAAGTCATTCTGCTCAGCAATTCTAATTATATGTGCTGCTGCAAGTATTATGTTTCCATTCTTTCTAAGAGGCTTTTCTGAAATGCCAGTGAAACTGGTATAATTTTTCTTCTATTTTGTGTAGAAAATGCTGGGGGTTTTTTTTCTAATTGCTATGTGCTAGATAAGGAAATAATATGGAAGTAGGCAGAGAGTAAAATATGTTATGGTATCTTTCAGTGATTTTATTGATTTATATATCTCTATATAATTAAAGTAAGTCTATTCTTCTTGGTCATTCAATTCTTCTTAAACTTTGCATAGTGATCCATCAGATCCATTGACCTTTATGTGTCATGGGAGGGCTGACTGAAAATAAAAGCTTACAGTGACAAGGTTACTTAATAATTACAGTTGACCCACTATGTACTGACCTCTGAGGGTGAGAGGGCAAAGGGATCAGACTATATGATCTCCAAAAGTCGCTTTAAACCTCAGTCATTCTGTGGTTCTGTGATACAAGTAATAGTTTGTCATGCTCATCCACGCTCCATCACAGATATCTTTCAAGAATCAAGATTTCTTCATTATTTTGTTCATTCTCTGTTTCACAATTACTAGACTACTAATAATGTATGCTAGATACGGTCCTGGGAAACTGAGGTGTTGCAGATACACAAAGCAGGCTTATTTGATTCATTGCAACAGACAAAATAAACTGCACAACTCTAGATGTTAAATCAATGCTACAAAAGAAAACATTTGGGGAGGGAAAACTGCACGAGGCTTATGAAAGAGTTCTCAAATCCTATGTTCCTGTTTCAACCACAATAACTTTCTCTCGGTTCTCGTAATTTCAATAAATAGAGACTATGTTTCCTTACTCTATCCCCATTTACCATTTTAATAAACCAAACAGTAAGCATTATAAGATGATTTGAAAATTATGTGTGTCTATCTTGCTTTTAATAGTGTCTGCTTGTAAAATGCAAATGTATACTGGGAAATATAACTTTGCAGACTTCTTCGAAGTCTTCAACAAATTTGAATGCAGTAAGGTGTTGTACATATAAAATATTAGTAAGATATATATTTTTAAGTGAAAACAGAGGTTTGTGAATTTCATAATAAAGGAAATAATAGTTAGTTTAATATTTTCTGCACAGTCTGAGTCTACTTCAATCAGAAAACCGGGATATATGGCTTAGGGTGAAAATCCTAGCAGTGAAGTCCTCTACCATTATGATTTCCAATGAGATTTACATGTGCAGGCTGAAGTGTGGAGCTATCATTCCTTATAGAAAGAAAAAATAAAAACAAAGCAAAAATTAAAGCCATTTGGAAAATATAACTGGAAGCCAAAGTATCGTATTTTGATGAAAATGTTGTTCCTTCATTTCAAGACCTAAAAAGGACAATGCAATAATAATAATAATCAGATGATGTCTCCATCCTTCCTTTTCATCCTCAACCAATGTTTTAACACTGGATTACGATATATTCTGCAGCATAAAAATATTGCTTCCTACCTAAGATTCTTTGATGTTATTTCATCACTTATACTTCCTCTTGAAAAGAAGTCAAATTCACAGAAACTCATGATGGCTGAGTTTGGAAGGCAGCCCTGGAAATCATGTTATCTAGCCTTCTGAGCAACCTATAGTCAGTTTGCCTGGATTGTGTCCAGATGGCTCTTAAACATCTCCAAGGTGGGAGTTTTTACCACTTCTCTGGATAGTCTGTGCCCCTGTTCAGTCACTTTCACAGTAAAAACAGTATTTCCTGATGTTCCAGGGGAATCTCCTGTGTTTCAGCATTTTCCCATTGTCTCTGGTCCTGCCACTGGACACCACTGAAAAGAGCCTATCTCTGTCCTCTTTGCACCCTCCTTCAGGTATTGATGAGATCCCCCTGAGCCTTCTTTTCTCCAGGCTTCTCCAGATCTCTCAGCCTTTCCTCATAGGAGAGACACTCTGTCCCTTAATCATTTCTGTGACCTTTTGCTGGAATTTCTCCTGTATGTTCACATTCCCCTTGTACTGGGGTGTCCAGCATTTTACACAGCACTCAAGGTGTGGCTACACTAGTGCTGAGGAGATGTAAAGAATCACCTCCTATAACCTGCTGGAGGCACTTTGTCTACTCCAGCCCAAGGTCCATTAGCCTCCTTTGTAACAAGGGCACATTGCTGGTGCAAGTTCAACTCAACGTCCACCAGGATCCCCAGGGTCTTTTTTGCCAAGCTCCTTTCCAGCTGGAGAGCCCCCAGCATGTTCTGGTGCCTGGGCTTGTTCCTCCCTGGGTGCAGGACTCTGCATTTTTCCCTCTCTGTGGTTTATTTTGGCCCCTTCCTCCAGCCTGTCAAGGTCCCTTGGGATGGCTGCATGACCCTCTGGTGCATCAGTCACTCCTCAGTTTGGTGTCACATCAAACTTGCTGCAGGTTCACTCTGCCCTATCCTTGGCCCCTGCCCCGAGGTACATCACTAGTTACTGCCTCCCACCAGACCCTGTGCCACTGATCACCACCCTCTGGGCCTGCCCACTCAACCCATTTTCAACCCACCTCAGAATATAACTCTGATATTGAGAAAATATTATGGTCAAGGCATAGTAGTAGCACTAATACCAATAAACTTATTTTTGTATTTGCAAAGTATTTTTCTAACTATTTGCCTGAAAATAGATGTTAAAGTTTCAATTCCTCTCTTGTTTTTAATGATTTTACCTATCTACAACTCCTCATTAGTAGTGAAACCTTAAGAGGTACATATGTTAATGGAGGATTAGGTCCTCAATATGAGTGTATTTTTATTATGTAGAAATAAACTATAACAATATATTCTTATATTCTTATACTTATATTCTTATATTATATTAAATATAAGTATATTTAGTTGAAATTCCCTAATCTACACATAACTGTTTTTATTGCAAAAAGTCAATTGTATATGGTGATTTTTAATGTTATATTAATTTATATTCATAGCTGTATGCTGTTTTAACCTACAGTGAAAAAAGTAGAATAACCTAATGAAAGTTTTTAATGTTGAATCCCATAATTTTTTAAGGTCCATTTCCAACATGCAGATTGTCAATGACATGAAATTTTGTATGTCTTTTGAAATTTCTGAAGGAATTAATACATATTAAACAGAGATCATGAGGAAAAGGAAAATGTCACACTGGGCACAGCAGTCAGTGTTCTTGCCCATGGGTTGGAAAACACTATTTTTTTTTTGTTACTAACATATGTCTTGCACAGTAGTACCTAATCTTATTTATGACAACAAATCATAGTCTATCTACTACTTCCTGCAGTATTATTCCTCAAA
Organism: Chaetops frenatus; assembly: GCA_013400775.1. Lineage (NCBI taxonomy): Eukaryota > Metazoa > Chordata > Aves > Passeriformes > Picathartidae > Chaetops > Chaetops frenatus. The sequence continues at coordinate 166,826 of VZTR01027407.1, read as the reverse complement.
TCTGTTAATCATAATTTCTTATTTGAATTTTTTTCTCCTCCTAATCTCCCTCCTACCTCTGCCTAGTTTTCAGTCTCCTTCTCATTTCTATTTACTACACACTTGTCCCTCCTCCCTTTCTGGAACTCATCTACCTTGCTTCCCTCCTATGCTACACTGTCCCAAGTCTTCATATTGAATTCTTCNTTTTTTTTTTTTTTTTTTTTTTTTGCTTCTCATTTTTTCCTTTAGGCTATCTTGCTTTGACTTTTAATTCTTAAGAACAATCTTTCTGGCTCTTGGATGTGAGGTAATTGGGGAAGACAGCCTCTGTTCTCTTTTTCTTGGGAAAAGCAGAATTTAACATTGTTACTCAACAGGGCATACAGAAAAATACCATGCTAAGAAAAGTTTAATTTCGTTGTTTTTCACAACACATTTTTCAAAATCTGTGTAGTCCATCAGTGAAAGAGTTAAATTCTGGATTGACAGAAGCATCTGTCAAAGATGAGTTAAGAGGTGTGAATAGAACAGCCACTTTTTGATAAAGAAATGTGTTTTCCCCACAAATAATAATAAAATACGGCAATATGATCTGATACTGTATCACATTGCATTCATCTAGACAGTTTTCTCATGTGGCTGTCCCTCAGACAAAATGTCACAGCAGTGGAATTGAAGTAAAGTTGAATCCAGCAAAAATGACCCATCTAAGCAATCTTTATAACCTTGGACATCTTTGAATATAAACAACAAATGCAATGGAGGCTTCAAGATACCTGTTCACCTCAATAATTAATCAATAACTAAAGATGAATATCCATTCCTTATATGGATTATCATCTATCACGTGTAAAATAAGTACTATAGCTGCAAATTTCTAAGCTTCTGTAAAACATATCCAAACCTCATATTTTAAATAGTTAAACCAGTCAAATTTAGGAAAAACATAGCTAACATAAATAATTTCTCTTCCACATTCCAAAGCCTAAAGAGAGTGAAAGGATATAACAGGGAAAGGTCATCAACAGTTAGTTGTTTTACTGAATATGGACAGTAATTTTTGTACTGCTCTCTAATCCCTTTCCTGAACAATTAAACTACATTTACAATATTTTACCTGAAATGTAGAAACCGAGTATAAATAATCATAGTCCTAATGATGTAAACCTGGTAAGAACAGTATTCAATTTAAACCAAAGGCAATGCAATATTACCTATAAGACACACTCTTAGTAACTTGAACATGTTCAGGCCAGGATATTGCTGTCATAGAACACAGAATTCCAAATAAAAGTAACTGAAATTTTAAATGTGGATTAATGATGTGGCCTATAAAATTCCAAATATTTTAACTAGGAGGAAGATCTCTGAAGTTGGCTCTTGTTGTCCAAAGAACAACTTATAACCGTGTTTCCCACATGAACTGAGAATATTCTGTAAATTACTCTTGAAATTAAGACTATAGTAAATAAACAACTGAATAAATGGCCCATTATAAGTAACATTTTCTGTGATAAAACTCTGAGAAAATATAGCAATTAGTAATTATTTTTCTGTAATGTTTCAAAACTGCATTTTTACGGCATTGTTCTCAGATACTGAGTTGTCTGTGGAGTTTTAATCCTTTCAGCTCTTCATAGCTCTTTCATAGCTCTTCAGATTAGAAAGACTATTATCTTTGAATTTTCTATTATGCTAGATGTGTTTCTTGGCCTGTAAATGCCTTCTCTTGCTCAGCATGTAATTTTTCTTGCAACTTCCTTTTTTATATTACTTTTTTCCTACCCATTTGAAATATCTGTCCATAGTCCTACCAGAATTTCAGATACTTTTTCTGTTATGTTCTTAGTCCAAAATAGTCCAAAATGTCAAAATCAGAAATCAAGGACAATTGTTTTTAGTATCAGTCTTGATCATCTTAATAACACCCATTGCTGCCAGTATGTCATTTCAGGATGAGAAAGTTCAAGTGGCAAGAGATAACGGGTTATGATTTAAGTGACCCCTCAGTTTAACAAGAATTTTATCAGACAGTAACAGTCTTTTTCATGCTTGATTTCTCCTGTAATCAAAGTACCCTGAAGGAAACACCACATTTTGTTCTGAACTAACAAAAGGATGATAAAAACAAATCAGAGAAAATGAAACGGCACAAAGCAAACTTTGATGCATTATTTTTAGAGATCTCCATTTCAGGTTTCCAGATAACTTCCATTAATTTCTCTTAAATGTTTTGAAAAAGGGAAATCCATTATTTGCCCACTTTTGCTCCCATCTAGAACAGTCACAGGATACTGTAGTTTGGCATGCTACCAATACCACACTCACTAGAGAAGGCTGGTGCTGCACTGTTGTAAGGTAAAGGGATTCATGTTTGCAAGGATATAATGTACTGCTGTATGTGTAAAAAATTATAAAAAATTAACTCTGAAGGAGGTAAATACTGTGACACATCATTGTGTTTCCAAAGGGAAGTTGGCACAAAGCTATGAGCATTTTAAAGGTATTTATCCTTAAGGGATCATTGATTGATGTGCTGGATGAGTTTCTGCTATGAATTCCCCTTGTGCCAAACCATTACGACTAATAGGGTTGCAATATTATAACCTAAACCTAAATCTGAGGCAGTATGAAATGGAAGGCTTCACTCTTTTTTCTCATTTAACAAGATATCATAGCAGTCTCATCTATCTTCACTGGTTCCAGTAGTGTAGTTCTTGATTTTCACCAGTTTGGTAGATTAAATGAAGGAAATCTGAGTTACAGTCATCCTGTGCAATTTTGCAATTTGAAAAGAATGCTTTCACACATGAATTGCCAAGGAAGTATGTTCTCCAATGAGCATAGCAACTCTGAAATAGGCACAAGAATAATTTATGCAATTAAACAACTTATTACCTTAATTTTTTTTTTTAAGTTCAGACTGTTATGAATATTGGTTGAACTTAATGATTTGTTTCAAACAAGCAAAAAGAAGACAAACTTCAGAGCAGCTGATATGCTTTGCTTAAAAATTGTGAGGCATGTTGAATCTAGCTTTCGAATACAGAATCACAGAATCATAAGGGTTCGAAGGGATCTCTGGAAATTATCCAGTCCAAACTGCTGTCAAGGCAGGGTCCCCTACAGCAGATTAGACAGGAATGTACCCAGGTGGGTTTTGGATGTCTCCAGAGAGCCCTCTGGACAGCCTGTTCAGTGCTCTGCCACCCTCAACAAAGAGAAGTTCTTCCTCACTTTGAGATGAAACTTCTTGTGTTTTAGTTTATGGCCACTGCTCCTCGTCCTGTCGCTGGGCACAGCTGAAGAGAGCCTGGCACCATGCTCTTGACATCCACCTTTGAGATATTTATATGTATTGATGAGATCCTCTCTAAGTCTTCTCTCCTCTAGACAAAACAGGCCCGGCTCCTGCAGCCTCTCCTGGCAAGAGAGATGCTCCAGTACCCTAATAACCTTTGTGACCCCTTGCTGGACCCTCTCCAGTAGCAACTTTTTTTTCTTATGCTGAGGAGACCAGAATTAAACAAAACATTCCAGATATAACCTAAGGGTGTTGAAATTTTTGACAAAATATGATGGGAACTGATATATACCCACCTCACCTTGGACAATATTCCAAACACAAATCTTTGCATTTACTGAATGTTCCAGAAGCAAAGCAGCTGATTTTGAGTGTAATGCTACTTTGATTGACTGAGACAGTGCTGGATTTTCACTGTATTACCACTGATTAAAGCAAAACAAAACTTCAAAAAAATCACCTATTGGAGAAGCTCTCTGAGAAGCTCCAGAAGCAAATTGCATAAATAATTATGAATAAGTTGTCCATCTCTGTCTCCATATTTTGGGAACACCATTTAGACATGAACCATTATATAGCCAGTTACAGCTCGCAACAAAATGGCTGATTTTCATCTCACTTTCAAAAGCGTGATGTGGAAATAAGTGATTAAAATAATTAAACTGGCATAAGTTTCAAGGTAGGCTTAGAGAGGTAAACAGTCAGTTTTCCACAAATCAAGACAACATTTTATATTTTCTTATTGTTACAGAGAATCTTCTCAGGGGTATACAATAATCACATGGTATGCATGATATTCGCAATATACAGATTGAAATTTGCTTATGTAACATTCTAATTACCTCATTTCCCTGGAGGTCCATGTTACTAACAGCACCTCTGAATTACATTTACAGCAGTAAACGAGATGTTTATGTGAATAACAAGCAAGGATTTCTGTCACAGATTTTGATCTTCATATGTAGCTCCCTTCTTGTCAGGGAAACAAAAAGAATGGAATATTGTGCCAGCTATTACCTATGGGAGTTTGAGGAATCTGCACAAGTGCCTGCTCAGTTCAATATGCTGACAAATTACTTGGAAGGAGTGAATAAAACAAACACATTTCTTACAAAGGATACAGTATTATTTAGGATAGTCAAGTATAAAGTAGACTGAAGATTATCTCATGATATTGAGTGGCAAAATGAGCAGACAAAAATTGTTGTTAAGAAGAGCACTTGAGTAAATGTATTCTAAATAGATCTGTATGTTCTCAGTTATTATGCTGTTGTCAGATCTCTGAGAACATCAGCTCAGTTTTGCATGGCAATCAGAATGGCAAACAGATTATGAGAAGTTGTTAAAAAAGAGAAATAGAAAATATCACATCGCTCTGGTATAAATGCACAGTACATCGTTTCCTTTAATGCCGTCTGTGCTCTTTAAGAAAATACATCAAAACATGAAAAGGGATTAAAAAGGGAAACATACAGAATCACAGCTACTGTGAAAATCCTGAAGCCCCATCAATATGGAAAACAGGAAGGCTAATGCATGAAGAGCAGTATAGCAAATATAGTTTGTAATGTTCAC